>JABXWE010020865.1:0-41471 GCA_014611495.1 Limonius californicus | reverse complement strand
CACCATTCGTGATGCTAAAGATTGCATTTATTTCATGCGGTTTCTCTGTTAAGCCACTAGTCTTCAAACACAGAGCAAAAATTTTAATTGAAGTAACAGTTTTGTCCAAAATTCCACAAGCTATAATGTGTCGAGCATTCACAATCGATTTCCCTTCGCTAATGCACCTAGATGTAGGTGAAGCGTTTAAATAACCAAACAGGTTCATCAACGACAGTAGATACCTTCGGTTATCCATAACTTGCTATTCTACAAATAAAAAAAATGGAATGAGTAATTTTTAAATGCACAAGCAGTTTGAGGTTATATGAACAATACACACTGCATCTTGTGATATTAAATCAAATTAAAGAAGAAAACGTAAAAGTACTTACATATCTGGCAATGTAAAGATTCGAGGTAGCTTTGAAAAAAGCTGTTTTATGTACTCAGACTAATTTTAACACAAAAAAGAAGAAAATAAATGCTGTAAATGGCACGTGAAACGATACGACCACCAAAACAGTCCCTCTGTCACTAGTTGAAATTTTTACCGCGCCGTGGCGCTTCGCTTAATGTAAATTCCCAATAGGGATTATTACTCCCATTTGCCAATCCTTGGGTATTACTCCTTCTTCCCAGGCTTTGTTGCATATACTTGTGAATACTTCAATCCCTTTTTGTCCCATGTTCTTCAGCATTTCTGCCGTTATTCTATCATGGCCTGGTGCCTTGCCATTTTTTAGTGCTTGTATAGCCTCTTTTACATCCTCAATCGTAATCTTCTCTAGTCTTCCTTCCTCTTGTCTATCTTCTGGTCTCTGCCTGAATGTGGTTTGGCCTCTACTACCTTCCTGTCCACTGCTTAATAACTCTTGAAAGTATTGCTTCCATCTCTCCATTATTTGTTGATCTTCTGTTATTAGTTCTCCTTCTTTGTTCTTTACTGATATGCTTCCACTTGTTTTTCCTTTTCTGCAGTTTTTTAATATTTTGTAAAATAGTTTCTGGTTTTCTTTACAGTTTTTCTCCATTTTCTCTCCAAATTCTGTCCAGCTCTTTTCTTTACTTTCTCTCACCATAGTTTTGACTTTATCTCTCTGTTCTTTATATGCTTTATATCTAGTTTCTGTTCTTTCTCCTAGGTATTGTTTCCATCTTTCCTTCTTCCTTTTTATTTCTAATTTTATCTCTTGATTCCACCATGCCGTTTGTTTTCTCTTACTATTTACTTTCAAGATACCACATGTTTCTTTTGCGGATTCTAGGATTATATTTCGTAATGTTGTCCATAACTCCTCTACTTTCTTGTCTTTGGTTTCTGTCATCCCTATTTTACTTTCTATTCTGTCTTTATATTTGCTAGCTATTCCTTCTTCCCTTAGCATGTAAGCTTTTATGGTTTCATAACCTATCTTTTCCTTCACTTCTACATTACCACTCATATTTTCTTCCTTTTTCTTCATTTTGATTTTTGCTATTAACATATAATGGTCGCTTGCCTGAAATATTAATTTTTTAAAACTTACAAATTCTTACCCTTATGCTTGATGTAAATCTTAATATTTCTTATTACTTTAGTAATAAGACCTGTGGTCAATCTATGATAAGGTGTAGCTTGCACTAAAGCAGCCAAACATTTAAGAGTCTGAGTTAAAACTGGTATGGAATTCTCGTTAAGTGCCAGAATGAGACTCTTGTGGAGCTCCTTCACCATGGAACCGAGTATCACAGAAAAGGGTGTATAAGCTGTGTACTTTTTACTATAAATAAACAAATATTTCACAATCTAATTTTTTAATGATTCTTAGGTTATATACCTGGATTCAGCTTGTGACAAATACAACTTCGAAGTAGCCAGCAAAGCCAGCAGTACATTTAAGGCAGCCATACGTCCCTTAGGGGAAGGATCCTTAAGAATGCAGGTTGCAAGGTTGTGCAGACCACTCGATGACCCATCAGGGACTAGACTTGACCAGTAACAGAATATTGTGTGCTTATCTGTTAACTTAAAAAAATTGTTAGTGATCTTGATTTATAATGAAAATATTCTATTGCCTGAGGGATCAACCAATGAGCTGAATACATGAACAAATTGCCAGAAGTAATTCAAATTACTTTAGAAGTACTTCACTTTACCTAGTATTCGGAACTACATTATTAAAAAAGTTCTATTGATTATTAAAATAGTCAATGTTGAGGAAATTCCTTTTTTATTCACTTCAAAAGGTTAGTTTATGTGCCTGGAAACATTTTGGGTGCTTTAGTATTTGTTATGGGATATTTATCACACAATAAATCACTAAAAGTTGCTTACTAGTCTTACTGTGCCTTAGACCTGTATGACACGACACAGAATTTTGTACAATATTTTGTTTAGAATTTTGTTCAACGTGTTTTTACAAAATTCTGTGTTATATCATACTGCAAAATTTTGTACAACATTCTGTAGATTCATGTTCTAAAACCTACAGAATATTGTACAAAATCGGCGTCGCATCGATGCGCAAACGAGCAATTACAATTAGGTTAGGTTAATTAGGTTAAGATAGATAAAGTTACTTATTTTACTGGTAATGTAAATATTTCTTCTTAGATTAGGTAAGATTAAAGTTAGATTACAATTAGATAAAGTTAGTTAGATGAGTACATAATAAAGTGATTTTTTTCTGACAGTTGTTCTTGTTAGTCCTGTATGACACGGCACAAAATTTTGTTCAAAGTGTGTTTACAAAATTTTGTGTCGTACCATACAGCAAAATTTTGTACAACATTTTGTAGATTCATGTTCTAAAACCTACAGAATTGTGTACAAAGTCGGCGTCACATCGATGCGCAAACGAGCAATTTTTAGTGTTTCTTAACAATCACAGAGGGCACAGAATAGAATATGTTTACCACGTGTTTACGCCGCCTGCTGCCACTCCACGCACTTTCTATTATCTCGCTCGCAGTCTTTATTGCTGCAGATTGTTTGCTTTGTTGTGCGTTCACGTAAAATAAATAAATAAAAGCGCTACGAACTTATGCATTAACCTAATATTATAAAAATCTTATTAGAATTCTACTTTATCGACAGTCACATGATTATTTTGACAGTTCTCTCACAGATGTCACCGTAATTTGCACATGCTCACAAACAGAATTTTGTACAAAATTTTTAACAGTTAGAACAAAATTTTAAAGAAAATTTTGTACAAAATTCTGTGTCGTGTTATACAGGCCTTAGAATCTTCTATAATTAAGCTTGCAATATCCAACAATAATCTTACAATTCCCATATTTTACTAAGAATTTCAGACTTTTATTTGATGTCTTGTCAAATACTAATCGTAGAATTCCGTTATTAATCACAGAATTTCGGACTTCAGTCATGGACTTAAATACTTCATTAAATTTGTATAACACGGTACAGAATTTTGTACAAAATTTATTCAAAAAATTCTGTAACATGTCTGTGAGCATGCGCAAATTACGGTGACATCTACGAGCAAAATTTCAAAATAATCATGTGACTGTCGATAAACTAGAATTCTATCAAGATTTTATAATATTACGTTACTACAGAAGTTCGTGGCGCTTTTATTTATTTATTTTACATGAACACACAACAAAAACAAACACGCTGCAGCAATAAAGACCGCGAGCTAGATAAGAGAAAGTGCGTGGAGTGTCGGCAGGCGGGGTAAACATATTCTTCTTTCTCTGCCCTCTGTCATTCTTAATAACCACTAAAAATTGCCCACTTGCGCATCGATGCGACGCCGACTTTCTACTAAATTCTGTAGATTTTAGAATATGAATCTACAGAATTTTGTACAAAATATTGAACAAAATTTTGCTGTATGACACGACACAGAAGTTTTATTAGGAATTTTCTGAGTTTCATATCAAAATGTCCAACATTAATTTTGTTGTTGATTTCCAAATTTGCCACTTTTATAAGAAATGTTTAATTTTAATGTCAAATTTTCTAATGTTATTCTTGCAACCTCCAATATTAATCTTGGAATTTTCAATACCAATCATGGAATTTCCAAACCACAATATTAACTCGAAATTTTTCATTTTTATCATTAATTTGAGACAATAGATATCAAAATTATCTACTTGTCTTGGAAGTTCTGATTATTAATCTCACAATGTTTGGCATAAATCTAATATTCTTGCACTATATTTTCTACTATTGCAAGGATTTTCTGACGTTAATATCGATATTTCAAACATTTGGCAGGAGATTTTCTACAATAATATGCAAATTTTCAAGATTTCCTGAGAATTTCGGAATTTTTAATTTTGGAATATTCAACATGTCTTGAAATTTTCGAATATTAATCTTGAAACTCTAGTTATTAATCACAGGATTTCGGACTATAATCTTGGACTATAATATTTCTTTCTCAGAATTTTAGTTCTTATTAGGAATTTTCTGTCTTTCACATCAAAATGTCCAACATTAATCTTGTTGTTGATTTCCAAATTTCCCACTTTTATAAGAAATGTTTGATTTTAATGTCAAATTTTCTAATGTTATTCTTGGAACCTCCTGTATTAATCTTGGAATTTCCAATACCAGTCATGGAATTTCTAAATCATAATATTAACCTCGAAATTTTTCATTTTTATCAGAAATTTGAGACTGTAGATATCAAACTTATCAACATGTCTTGGAAGTTCTGATTATTAAGAACTTTTTAATTTTGGAATTTTCAAGATGTCTTGGAATTTTCAAATATTAATCTTGAGACTCTCGTTATTAATCACAGAATTTCAGACTACAATGTTGAACTTCAATACTTACTTCTCAAAATTCCGACTTTAATATCTCTTAATTTCTAACTTTAGTCTTAGAATCTGTGACATTAATCTCAGAACTTTTGACATTTGTTAAACACTTTCCGACAATAATCTCGAAATTTTTCACTTTTTCTAGGAACTCCTACTGTAATTCAAATTTTCTTATTTTACAAGAAATTTCTGACATTAACATCGATATTTCTAACAGAAAGTTCCTACATTCTTCTGCAAATTTATCACTTTTCTATCTAATTTCTGACTTTATTATCTCCCAATTTCAAACATTAATATTAGAATGTGCGACATTAATTTGGAACTTTTAATTAACCCAGGAATTTCCTATTTTAATGTCGAAATTTTCAGCATACCTTGCAGTTTTGGAATATTAATCTCATAATTTGTGACGTTAATCTCTAATTTTTCACTTTTACATGGAATTCCTAGCTTTAATATCAAAACAACTAATATATTAGCCTTTTAGAAGTTCCGATAATATTTTTCGAAGTTTCTAAATTAGTATGTGAATGTCAGAATTTATATTGGCTATTTTTAAAAAAAAGCAGCAGATTATCGAGATGATTAAGAGCAAGAGAAAACAAAAGAAAAATGTATGTAGAGTTCCAACAAAAGCAAAGGTTCTGCTGGTTCTTCTTATTCTGTCCTACTTAATGTTTAATGCATACAAAACAAAGTAACCAACAAATCCCCCAACAGCTTGATTTAGTTAAAATTGTAAAATAAACAGAATCCTTCAAAATTTATCAAAGAATTGAAACGCCAACGTTTACCAGGTGTGAAAGAAATTAAGAAGCTACTGTGAAATATTTAGAAAGTCTTGTGTTCTACAGTAAAAATAGTTGTAACGCCTAAACTATATTTTAATAAATATTAAATAATTGTAGGAAATGCTATAAACTGTAAGGTTTAAGTAAAGTCACACCTTCTGTTTCAAACAGACAAGCTTTGTCAAAAATGTTGCAGATTATTCTGTATTTTTGATTATTGATGATACATAGTAGGTACTGTGCGTTACTTGAAATGCCTCATATTAGTCTAATTATATTGTAGTATTCAAATTTACTTAGATTTCTGCAACATACATTCAAAATTTAACTCAGTGGTTGACCCTTAGCTATTGTCTAACCTTTATAATGTGTAGTAAATGGCTTAGGGCAGCTTGCCGTACTCTGCCTTGTATTACACCTAATCGAGCAGCTCTTCCATTTTCAGTATCAGAAAAATCTGAGTCACTGGTTTTTAAACGTCCCCCAATTTGTGCGAAACTGTAACAAATCAATTTTGATATAAATAGGCAATATTATTGTAAAAGTGCCACCTAGTTAAATTGTCACAATTCACATCAAAATTGGCAGTTGCAGGTATGTATCCCCCGAGTTGCCGATCCATCATCAACTCTTCAAGAGGTTCGGATTTCTTTTTGTTGGGAACAGGCGTTCGATGCTTGCGTTGTTTTGCAATCTAAAAATTACTAAAGTAAACCCTAAGATTGATTAAAGGATAAAGTTTACCTTTCCACCTTTCTTCTCTTTTGCAACATTGGCAGATGGTTCAGCTATACTTAAAATGGATGGCATAACCTTTTGCGGAATAATAAATGGAACTCCATTTATGCCATGCACCATGTAGGTTTTAGAGATTCCCATGAGTAATCCCAGTTCTTTGTCCAAGAATTCGGGGTTCTGTGTTATAACGTTTTGTAACCCGTGTATGCATGATATTAAAAGCTAAAATTCAAACATAAATAATGTCAATTATTAGCAACTTAATTTAGGAATTACCTTGCTATATAACAATTCATCAAAATGTTTAACTTTATCTTTCGTGAGATATTTCAAGAACACTCCAGCACATACATCAAGTTGCGAAGACACGTTAATGGTTTTCGGCTTATTTTTTAAATCTTCAGGAATAGTTGTGCACGCCTCTAGACACTGTATAGCAGATAATACTATCTCTGGAAATCGTTCATTGTGCACTAATGCAATAATTGGACTATTATTGCTAATTACAGTAGATAATAACTAGAAATCAACTTCTAATAGCACAAACACTAAAACTTTCAATAATAATACCTGGTGGGAGTTTTCTGAGTTACTATGTAATAAAGCTTGAAGTGCTACTAAAAGTTCAACCACAGCAACGCCTTCCTTTTGCTTAGCACCTTGCAGGCACCACTGAACTGCCAGTACCAGTGTCTGCCCTTCGATTTGCACATGCTGACGATTAATTAAGTTTGTTATTAATTGACAGCACTTAGACACTAAACGAAAATCATCTGGTGGAATTAAAGTACAACACTGGTGCACTAGAAGCACGGCTTTCTGTAATATATGAAAAATAATTAAGAGTAATTTTGAAAAGTAAGGTTAAGTTATTTACCGTTGTGTTGGTAACGACTGGGTACCGATAATCGAGGAAATTTATTTCATCTAAAATCTTGTTTATTTGGGTTCTGTCCCCTTCTGTACGTCCATACATTAGTTGTGTGAATTTTGTTGATAAATTATTGAAAACATTGATTCTGTCACTTTCGACTGACATTGCCATGATTAATAAGAACCATAGAACTTACACGGCAACAGAGCTGACAGTACACACAGCACACAGAGTGTTGCATACGAATGGGACGTTATAAATAACTGAAACACACTAGCACGCACCGAACTTAAATATCTACCACTGCTGCTAACAGCAAGTAAAACCCGTTTTAGTTTTTGCATTTGGTGCGATACTTTTGAAAATGAAGGTAGATTGAGGTTAGGTACCAGGTCAGGTGAATAGGTTGGGTGTTTTAGCTCAACAGAAACCCCTTTTTGAGAAATTGCGATTGCACTCGTGAAATGCGCTGTTTAATCTCTTCATCACTTCAACAGTTTCATTTTAGGAATAAAAGTCTGTTGGTGCCAAGTCAGGTGAATACAATAAGTAATTGATGTCAACATGTGTGTTTTATGAAAAAAATGACCGCAATCAGTGCAGAATGGGCAGAAACGTTATCTTGCAACAAGAACCAACTAGCCTTTTCCCGAAATTGCGAAGGCACTCGTGAAAAGCTCTGCATAATCTCTTCATCACTTCAACAGTTTTTACTTTAGGAAAGGAAAAAGTCTGCTAGTGCCAAGTCAGATAAATTGAGTAAGTGATTGATCTAAACACGTATGTTTCACGAGAAATAACTTCACAATCAGTGCAGAACGGGCACGTACATTGTGTTGTAAAAAAACCAACCACCCTTTTCTCGAAATTGTGGTCTCACTCGAGAATTCTGCTGAAATAACATATTCATTATTTCAACGTGGAATCATTATCACACCATGTTTGTCTAAAAAACAGTTAAACCAATCAAACGTACGACCTAAAGTGTTATCGCTGTACACAGTTTTCAACATTTCATAAGTTCCTGTCAGAGTTTTCCCAAATTGTTAGCTAAATTAAACATTCACACAGTGTTTCAATTTTCGTTTGATCATCCTCTATTAATAACGCTATTATATGCTGGTTTATTTTTGTTTTAATTCACGTGGCTCGGGCCCTGCAGCGTCGGTTTTGGAATTAAATTGCCAAACCTCGTGTAACTGAAATGTCCTTAGACGAAACTAAAAGCTGGCCCATAATAGTAACCGGTGACACTTTTAGGTAAAAAATATTTTTGGTTTTACATTCACATTTTTATAAGTTATCGTTCACTTAAATAACATGTAAGCTTATTTGCCTGCTTGCTGGTCTATTTTTGTTTAGCAATTTCTTCCTTTATACATTCCTTTTAGATCTAAATTATATGATTGACTGATTATAAGGTTATTAAACGTAAAATTTATATTTAAGAGCAGAGTTGCGTTAATACTTGAATGCCAACTGTCGATCTTCGAGTGCTTCCTGCTTCCCGTAAAGATATTTTTATATTTGAAGAGCTTATATTTGAGATTTTTGGTTTTACAAGAGATATACTTAAAACTTTCTACCCTTTCGGGTGTAAGGCTAGTGGGTTGTACTATTGTATTATTTGTAGTCGTCTTAATTTTTCTAAATACCTTTGAATTCCATTTCATTTCACCGCTACTATATGCAATTATTTGGAAATCCTTAATAAACCAAACCCTAATTGTAACTAAATGTCAATATAAAATTAAAGCTAAATTACAAGAAATGTATGCAACTCATATCACTATTCGGGAATTACAAAATCATTTACATCGTCAGAATCCATTTATTCATTTATTCAACAAACACACATAGTTGCAACATTTCTAAATTCTTCTCTCTTTCAGTGTCATCAATGGTTTGTAGCAGACTTCCATTCTTGACGCTTTTCTGCTAGTCTCTTTAGTTCCTCTTACATCCGGTGTCCTTCATAATTTGTTCCATGTATTCCATTCTTGGTCTTATTCTAGAATTTTTTCCGTCCACTCTTCCCTCAATTATGGTTTTTAAGGGTCCTTCATGGCGAATTATATGCCCTATAAATCTGTCTCTTCTTTTCCTTATGTGCATCCACAGGCTTCTCTTTTCTTGTACTCTTCTTAGTACTTCTTCGTTTGTTATTCTATTCGTTCAATTTTATTTTCATCATTCTTCTACTCGTATTGCACCACATTTCAAATGCTTCCGATCTTTGTTTCTCACGCTTTCCTATTGTCCAAGATTCACTTTCGTATAGTGCTGTGCTCCAAATGAATGTTTTCACTAGCTGCATCCTTCCTTTGAGTGTTATGTTATTTGATGTTGCTTGTTGGATTCTGCTAGTAACTTCTCGTTTGCATCTTTCATCCGACGTTATGGTGCTATCCATATAGTAGAACTCGTTTACTTCTACTCTTTGATTTTCTATTTTTATACTCGTGTTTCCATGGCCACGCTTTTCGCAAACTAGTATTTTTGTGTTTGTGTTGTTGATTTTCATCTTGCAGTTTTGGTTAAGTACCCTTTGTAATTTATTTAAACCTTCTTCTAACTTTTCTTCGCTGTCTGCTAATAAAGCTACTCGTATGTCATATGCGTAGCGCAGCATCTCGACTTTCTCGCCTTGTGTTATTATCCCCGTGTTTGTGCTTCCTTTTAGTTCGTTTAGTGTTTCTTTAATTTATATATTGCTGTGTTAGAACATTCTCTAATTGAGATATCTTAGCCTATTGCTAATTCTAATAAAGCTAATTTACGCTACCCTGTATAAAATGAATAGTTTAATCACACATAAATCACATACGCGGTAAATGTTATCTTGCGATTCAGGAATTTGGTCTTTCATTTATGTGTAACTTGACTTCCAGGTTTCAAAACAGGTTGTTGTGTTGTTCTTCGTCTTTCGGAAAGCATAGAGGATACTTTTCAACCTCATATGTGCATTCTTGAGCTATAATTTCACGAATGTTAGTAAAAACATGATGGTTTTGACAGCTAGATATAATAATGTTAATTTGTGGATGTAAAACTTTTCGTTAGAAAAAAATATGTTGAGTTAAGTGACTAAATGTTCGTTCCCCGTTTATCTTCTATATAAAGTGTTGTTTTCCTTTGCGTGTGAAATATTGAATTTTATCGAGAATATTACGATATTTGGCAAGAATTGAAGTTAGCGTGGGTTGATCTCACTTGTTTAAGACGCAGCGTCATTCGTTACTGTGCTGTTTCAATTTTGACAAGTACAAATTTAAATGTCATCGAACTAATTAAATGTCATTATTCTGCAAGAAATAATTTAATAAATATTGTTAATTATAACCAGTAAGGATAAAACAAGGAAGTTCGTCGAAACAAAAGTGCTATAATAATAAACTAATGGATTCATAAGAATATACCTAACGGAAAATCAATTTTGAGATTAGATGTGTGGATTTCGCTTTTACCTATCCAAAAGACAATTACTAGTGATTTAAAATTGGGAAAGCACTAACCTGCGTACATCTAATTGCTGTTTCCTGTGTTTGGACATCACCAACTGCAAATATCCACGTTTATTTAGAAAAAGAAAAGCCAAGGACAACGCACCTGCCGTACAACTGACCACAAGCTGCATACAAGAAGGTACCACGCGTAGCCCGCCACATTTGAATTATTTAAAATTCAGGTACGAGGTTAAAAGTTACAATAAAAAAAATAAAAGTGAAAAATAAATAAAATCGTGTAGTTGTTTATTGTATTTAATTTTGTATAAAAAATTTATTTATATGTTTTTGTCAAGGGAAAGCACAGATAATTGTAATTTGACTTTGATAATTGAAATGGTAATTTGAATTTCTCTGTTTTCTTTTGTTGTACATATTTGTTGCCAGCCAGAAAAGTTATATAGAACGACCAATTGTAGCAGCTTCCCTGAGATCAACTTAAAAGGTTTGTGAAAATATTTGACTTGTGTTGGTTAAACAATTTATTAATTTGTATATATGTTTAATATAGGAAATGATATCTTGTTTAAGAGTTTAATTTGTTTATGGCGCCCAACATAGTAAGTTTAACCAGGCACAATTTCATATGCTGTATTTAATTTATTTAAAACTTCATAGTATTATAATATTATTAAAAGGGCACAGCCTCGCCTTGCCCCTGCTTGATTTTTGCCTTCTTCTTATCTTGCCTGCACCGAAGTACTGCCATTTGGTTGTTATAGAGATTTTATATTAGCCGTCTATCTTTGTATTTTATTCCTACTTCTTTTAGTATTTGGAACATTTTGTTCCACTGGATATTATCAAAAGCCTTCTCTATATCTATGAAAGCTATATATGTTTGTTTGTCCTTCCTTGGTTTTTTTCTATTATTAGTCGTAGGGGTAGTATAGCTTCTCTGGTTCCCATTCCCCATCTAAATCCAAACAGTTCTTGTGCTAGGTTTACTTCTATTTTTTTCTGTATTCTTCGATATATAATTCTGGTAAGTATCTCTGATACGTGTGTGGTTAAACTTATAGTGCGGTGATTTTCATATTCATGTGGGATATGTGGATTTCCTTTTTTTTGGTATTGAGATAATTATATTACGTGTAAAATCTACTGGTATTTCTCCAGCTTTATATATATTCTTAGTTAGCATGAATAGTTTTTGCAAGGTTTGTTCTTCTACACATTTTAAGATCTCAGCTGGTATTTTGATCTTATTATTTCATCACCTTCCTCGTCTCTTTCTACCTGTGTTTGATTTTCCAATATGGGTTCGTCATTAACATCTCCTTCATTCGTTTCCATCTGTCCGTTATATCTTCATACTCCATCAGTATGTTTCCGTTTTCGTCTTTTATAGTGTGATTTTCCGTTCATTTACAACGTGTTTTATGTTTTTTTGTGCTATGTCATTCTTCCTTCCTCCATATCTTTATTTATTTCCTCATACTTTTCAGCCATAAACTGTTCTTTAGCTCTTTTTGCTGCTCTGTTTATTCTGTTTCTTAGAACTCTGTATTTATCTTCTTCTTCTTCTTTGTGCGAGTTCTTCTTCTTTCTTGAATCATCTCTATTAATTCTTTCGTAATCCACGGTTTTCGATTCTAATGCGTTTTTTTTCCAAACACGTTATTCGCATTTTGTATTATACTTTGCTTAATATGTGATTTCGTTGTTTCCTCCTGCTTCTTGTGTTTCTATTTCTTGCTCTAGTTTTTTCTTTAAGTCTTCTTTTACTTTCTCATCTTTCAATTTCCCTATGTGCCATCCAACAGCTTCTCTTTTTTGAGTTTTTTAAATTTAAGTTTGCTTTTCATCATGACCAGATTGTGGTCGCCGTATACGTCAACTCCCGAGTAGCTTCTGCAATCTTTTATTTAGTTCTTAAATCTTTGTTTAACTAAGATATAGCCAATGTGATATCTCCCTCTCTCTGCTGACATAGTCCATGTATATCTTCTGCGTTTGTGATGTTGGAAAAGTGTGTTGGCTATTACTAGTTCACGTCTTGAACATAATTCAACCAACCTATCTCCCCTTTCGTTCCTTTTCCCCAGTTCATATTTCCCAAACAATATCTTTGGGCACTTCTCCTACTACTGCATTTCAGTTTCCCATTATAATTATATTTTCGTCTCTTTTCACTTGTTCAACCATTTCGTTTATAGCTTCATATATTTCTTCCACTTCGTCGTCTCTATGATTCGTGGTGGGTATGTATACGTGTATTATCACTGTGTCTTTCGGTTTCGTTTCTAGCGTTATCGTAAGAATTCTGTCACTGCATTGTATGTATCGTTTACTCTTCTTCCGAACTTCTTGTTGAGTAGATCCCAATACCTGAGTTGCCTGCTGCTGCAGCCTTGTTAATTATTCTACAATTTCCATTCCAAAAGTCTCCTTGTTGTGGCCATCGATGCTCACTTATGCCCAGGATGTTTATATTTCATTTCTATTCATCTCAAGTTTTACATTTTCCAATCTTCCGCATCTTCTTACATTCCATGATCCTATTCTTGTTGTTTCTTTTTTTCTCTTTTTTGTTGCTAACTCTTCTCTAGTTGTCCCCACCCGGAGATCCGGTTGCGGGACTGTTTTAACTCCGGAATATTTAATTTAGGAAGGCTCTGTAATTGTTGTTGCTGCTTTTTCTTGGTAGGATTTTACTATGCGGTGGTTTCCTCTTGCCTTCCACATGATGTCCATATATTGTTGCTTGTAGCCTAGTCGTCTATGAAAGCATTTCCTCTTTCATTTATAAGTGGTGTGGTTATTCCGCCATTATTCGGTCGTCAGAGCCTTGTTCGCGATAACAGGGTATACCGAGTTCTCTGTACGAGGTTTGACAATGTAATTCCCGGATTGATAGTGGTCCACTGGTGTCCCGTGAAATTAAACCAAAAGTAAAGTATATAAAGCGTACATCATGGAATTGGTGATGTTCAAGTTGGTGTGTATCGTAAGTTTGTGTATCAAAATGCAGATTCGATCGCAAGAGTTCATTAAATTGTGGTAAAAGATCGTCGAATGACCCTCCGAATTATGGAAGATAAGTTGAACATTGGAAAAAATATTATTCTACAAGTAAAGGTGTTCTAGTACGATCCTGAGAGGAATGGCCAGAGCATACAGCGAATTACAAGAGCATTACCAAGACCCCAAAAATGTTCGTTTGTAAAAATCTAGAATACTGTAACGTTACAGACCCTTGCATTGTGTTTATCTTTTGTTCGTTGTGATCGTCTTAGGTTCGACTCTAGACTAGTTGAGCTAAATGCGTGAAATAAAACACCAGCGAGGTTCTAGCCCCGGTATTCACCTGTTCAAGCTAGGAAACTGCAGGAAAACTTAGCCGGGGTAGCGCATACGTTCTCACGTAAAACGATTCCCTTTGGAAATTTAGACTAATTGCTTACTTAAAACAAAAGAAGAAAGATGAAGTGATAGTCTTGCATACAGGGTGGTTTTCTGAAGATGCAAGGTGAAGGATTAAGCAACTTGAAGCTACAGCTAAGATACCTCGAAGTGCAATCATCAAGGGAGGCCGGTAAGCTGCTGAGAAACCTGAAAGTGCTGGGCAGGTGAATGATTAATAGAATTTGAGGCTGTAGCTGAGATACCTCGAAGCGCAATCGTCAAGTGAAGGCGTGAGCTGTTGAGATACCTCAAAGCGCTGGGCAGGTGAATGGTTAATGGAACTTGACGCTGCAGCTAAGATATCTCGAAGCGAAATCATCAATTGAAGTCCGAAAGCTGCTGAGATACGTCAAAGCGCTGGGCAGGTAAATTGTTAATGGAACTTGACGTTGTAGCTGAGATACCTCGACGCTTAATTGTCAAGAGAAACCCGTAAGCTGCTGAGATACCTCAATGCGCTGGGCAGGTGAATGGTTAAGGGAATTTGACGCTGTAGCTGAAATACCTCGAAGTGTAAGAAGGAAACCTGTGAAGGAACTGTCTTTCTAAACGTTTAGATCAGCAGTCCCTTCATAACAACTTACTTCTGCTTTTATAGGTCAAAAAGTGGGCGTTGGATTGTGAGAACCTACTGCACGTGGACCCCAGATTTAGAAACAACACGAATTTTAACAAATTAACAATAATTTTAAAAGTTTATGACTAAACCAACCCAACCATTTATCATAGTAACCGACCTCGTTAAAGACAGCTGCCATTGATCTACTCGCAAAGGACAGACCCTTTACAAAAAAATAAAAACGTATGAAGAAACGGTCGTTCCAAGATAAATGAGGCGTTCGACTTGCGAACCTATTACCCAAAGTTTATTAGAAATTGTATATAATAATAACTAACAGAAATCCCTTACAAAACTATGGAAATAGCATCCAAAAGTTGTAATGCATATGATATACATACGTGGGAATGTAAATCGTCACAAATGCGGGCCGGTACAATACAAACCAAACTGATCTCATTTTTCGATATTTAGGTCTAGATCTTTAAAAACTTGTGCCTGAAGAGCAAAGAGTAAACAACACATTCTACGCTGAAGTGATGAAGACATTATTGCGGAGCATTTCTCGAGTGCAGCCGAATTTTTGAGAAAAGAGTGATCGTTTGATGTTGCGTGACAATGCACCTGCCCATTCTACACTGCTTGTGACGTCAGTTCTCATGAAACACACACGCTGAGCTCAAACACCCGACTACTCACCTGTCTTGAAACCAGTAGACTGTTTTCTGTTTTATAAAGCGAAAACTGTTCTCAGGGAGTAGACAATATTAAGAAAAATGTAACCGCAGAATTGAAAGCAGTTTCTTCGGATGCCTCCCCGTCTGTTTTTAAAAATGTATAAGTGTATTACAGTAAAAGGCGATTACTTTGAATACATATAAAATATTTGTCATATTACTTAAAGTACTTTTTTTTATTGTGCCAGTGGGGAAATTGAATTCACAAACCTCATATGTCAATTTTTTACATATAACCGGAACTATATCCAAAATAATAATCGGTTTAATAATTTATATTAATACTATTTTAAGATGATTCCTCGAATTATTGTCTACTTAGTAATAAAAATAGACCAACATTATTTAAATATTAAAAACAGGAGATGTATTCTCTTCTCCATGCCTTTAAATATTTACTTCTAATTATTGATTTCTTGGTGTATTTACATCAGAAAATCCAAACAAAGGAAAACGAATAACAAAATACACTCTTCAAGATTTATATTCCTACAAATTGACTGTGCATATGAAACTATTTTAAGAATTCATAAGATTGGTTCGATTTATGTTTACAAATTAAAATATTTAATTCAATTAATTAACTAGCATTTATATTAATGTGTAACAACAGATTTCAGCTAATCATTGGTTACTGGGGCTAACATTATAATAATTTACTAAATAACGAGAATTTTGACATGGTCCTTTGAGCCGGATTTAAGATTGGGAGGGTGCAATTCCTTAGTTCCTAGTTCAGTAAACGACACACTGCTGTTAATAACTGCGTAGAACGGTATTTTCCAACATTAATTAGTTAAGAAGGCGAATACTTTTTTATGCTTTTTGATAGTGTTTCAGATATTTATATTTATAATGTTAATGTTAAAAAACCATGTACAGGCATGCAGAAAACTAAATAAGATGGATTTTAATTACAATCTTTTTAACTTAAATTTAATTAAACGTGTTAATTTTTCAGCTCAATTTACTTTTATTTGATTAATATTAAATCCAGTGCAATTAGATAAGATTTCAGGGATATGTAGACAAAACAATTTCAAAATGAAAACTTTGAGACTTGTTCGTCATATGATAAGAGAATCTACATCAAAAATTCTCAAATTATTGTGGAATAATACTCACTAAAGCTAATTGTCATAGAAAAAACAGCAACACATAAAAATGTACTAATAATTCTCTAAATATCATGCAGAAGCTGTTAAAAAGAACCCTAAACTATTTATTTTAATTTTTTTTTTATTTTGAAGCATTTATCAATAGTATTTTGTACAAGTCACAGTAACATGACACTATTTTAATAAAAATAAAAGGAAGCCGTTCAATGCTATGAAAATAATTTCTTTGGTATAAGGGCGTATCCTGTTCAAAACGGAGGGGTACAGCTTTCAGAATCCAACGTTTTCATGGGGGAAGGGGATTCTGGGGGGAATGCAATAATACACAGTTACAAAAGAAAAATAAAATTAATAAAATTAATTTTTGAAGAGTAGTTTGCGAGGATTAGTTGCAATTTTTCTAACTACAGCTTCCATTAATTGTTCTTTGTGTGTGCAAAAACCCATTGACGATGAATGCTTAGCATTGCTAACCCATTTAACATATTTCCACCAATAGTGCTATAAAAATATAATGGAAGATAAACGACAGAATTTTCTAGTTGACAATATTGAAAAACTTATTTATTGTAATACAACTAATAAAGAATAGATTATAAATAGAATATTGTTTGCATAATTTGTTGTTCATATTTCTCCTATATGTTCTCTATTTTTCGTGTGATCACACTAAAAAATGTTCTTGAAACATCGATGTAGGGTATGCTCCTTTTTGTATATGTATGTAATTACAAATACTGAAGAACTAAATTGTATTATATCTCTTTTAACAAAATACGACAGCATTAGATTCAAAACTCGGTTTAACTTATGAATTACAGTTTAAAATAAATGTCAGAATTTATCGTATTATGACATACATAATTTTTAGGAATTTAATATAAATAAAATTTGTTTTTGGTGCATACATAAGTGCATATCTCAATAGGTTCTCTATCTATCTCTATTTCTAAATTGACAGGGCCCAGATGTGCAGCACTCAGACCTTTTGATCCATTGTGCATCCTGTCTGTTGCGTCCATCATTAGAGCAGATCCGACCTTTTGATGAAGGCCAGGATCTGTCTCAGGGGGGCTCTTCGAATGTCCTCAGGTTCTGGAAACCAGACCCCGAAGACCCTGAATCTGAGAGTGGCAAGCGTTGCACAGCGACAGAGTACATGAATAGAGGTTTCTTCTTCTGTTTTACACTTCCGACAGAGGGCATTGTTTTTGATTCCCAACGTGGTTAGGTGGTTGTTCAGATGGCCATGGCCTGTTAAGAGGCCTACTATGGCCTTGATGTCTTTCCTCCCCAGATTTAGTAGGAGGGCTGTTTGCTTTTGGGCTGGTCCTTCTATGAGAAATCTCGCTTGCCTAAACAGTTGTTGTTTCCGCCTTTGAGCATGCTGATTTCTCAGTCTGTCCAGTATAGTGGCCTTAATTGAGCTTTGAGGTATGCCCACTGCTGGTTCGGGTTCCCAGAGGTGCTCCAAGGAGCCCATCCGGGTCAGCCGATCAGCGTTTTCGTTACCCTCAAACCCACTGTGTCCCGGTATCCAACACACCGTCAATCTAAGGTTACGCTGCACCATCGCCTGTAGTTTTTCCCAGCATTCTAATACCAACCGCGAGGTTTTATTAGGATTTCTGAGCGATTTAAGAGCCGCTTGGCTGTCTGAGTATATCGTGATGGGCAAATTTTGGTATGCCCTACGAGTACATTCATCAGCGCATTCGGAGATAGCTAACTATTTCCGCCTGAAACACTGACGTATGAGTTCTACTCTTGGGGACTGTCCAAATATGCCTGCTCCAGTTCCGCCTGTCATTTTGGATCCGTCTGTAAACCAGATTAGTCCTGTATTGTCAAGTAGATCCTGGGAGTTTACTGCCCATTCCTCTTTGGTGGGAATGTTGATTTGGAAGTTTCTGTTGAACGTATACCTTTGTACCATGCGGTCTACCCTCATGCAGCAGATCTCTGGTGCAGTGGATAGTATCCTGCAATGGCCCATGTTATAACCCACGTCCTTCCATAAGTTTAATTGCTTTACTCTCCAGGCCACTAGCAGTGCCTCCGACTTCATTGCCATTGGCAGTGCTGGGAGCCCTATTAGCGCCTCGATAGCAGCTGTTGGTATTGTTCTTAGTGCACTCGTAATGCCCACACAGGCCAAACGCTGCACTCGATTGAAGATTGTTCCCAGTCTTTGTGTATCTGCGCCTTTCCACCAGATAAGCGCTGCACACGTGATGATGGGTCTTACCATGGTTATGTACATCCAGTTTACCACCTTTGGTTTGAACCTCCAGGTTGTGCCAAAGGCACGTCTGCAAATCCAAAAGTTTGCAGTTGCCTTCCTTGCTCTTTCCTCTATAAGGTAAGGGTCTTTTCTTGTAGGTTCCTTCTTTTAGTAAAGAGCACTGCTTTGGTCTTCGTTGGGTTGACCGTCAGCGAATGCTCTCTGCACCAGCGTTCTATGGTATTCAGTCCATGTTGAGCAATCTCTAGGACTGTCCCGTGGAATCTACCAGTGGCCAAGATTACTACATCATCCGCGTAACCTTGAGTATAAAGACCTTGATTGATTAGGTCGGTGATCAAGCTGTTTACTACCAAGTTCCACAGCAGGGGAGAGAGTACTCCCCCCTGCGGGCACCCTCTGGTAGCATAGGTTGTCTTACTTCCATCGTTGATGGTGACCTTGATGGTTCGCGACTGGAGCAGGTTTTTGATCCACTTTATGATCGTGTTGTCAAACCCCCTCTCCGTTGCCGCAGCGCACATCGAGTTGTAGGAGGCATTGTCGAACGCCCCCTCTATGTCTAACAAGATTCCGAGGGTTATCTCTTTGTGGAGCAGCGCCTTCTCAATCCTGTACACTAGATCATGAAGTATTGTTTCCACAGATTTTCCTGGTTGATATGCATGTTGGCTCGGATGCAGCGGGTTGTTTACCAGCGGACCGTCCCTTAAGTGTCTGTCTACCAGCTTTTCTAATCCTTTCAATAGAAGTGAAGTTAACCTGATGAGTCTGAAGGCTTTTGGCTCTGCGTACGAGATACGCGCAGGTTTTGGTAAGAATACTATCTTGGATACCATCCAGGCCATTGGAATGTAGCCTAGAGCCAAGCTAGCTCTGTATAATTTGCAGAGAGTGTCGATGAGAGACTCCAGCCCTTCACAGAGAAGTGCCGGAAAGATTCCATCGTCCCCAGCTGCTTTGAAGGGAGCAAAACAATTGATCGCCCACTTCACTTTTTCATGTGTGACTATTGAATTGGCTTTAAGTCAGCCCTCACGGTTTATATCAGTGATATTATTCCCACTCTGTTGTGTGTTGGGTGTTGCTGATGCCCCAGGAAAGTGGGTCACTAATAACAAGTTTAAATCTTCCTGCTCAGATGATGTATAGTCACCCGACGGCTGTTTAAGCGGCCCCATTTTGCATTGGGGGTCCTGTGCTAAGGCCTTGTGTAGTCTTGCTGCTTCGAGTAGGGATTGAATCCCTTCGCAGAACGACTTCCATGACTCTCTTTTTCTCTGCCGTATGGCTGTTTTGTATCGTCTTTGAGAAAGTTTGTAGTTTTCCCAGTCCATTTCATTCTCGGTTCTCTTGGCCTTATTCAAGAGACGTCTTGTTTCTTTACATGATCTAGGGTAGTGTCCCACCAAGGAACATTCTTCCCTGATCTTGCCGCTACTAGGGGGCAATTTCCTTCGTAAGATTTTATTACAGCTTGTTGTAACAAATCTGCAACTGTATCAACATCTACTGTATCAGCCACCCTTCCAGGTACAGCCCCCATGCGAGCCCTGAGGGACTCCCTGTAGGAGTCCCAATTAGTTCTGGCTGGGTTCCTGTAGGCTTTAGGTTGGCTAGCCACAGATGCGAGCGTAAACATTATGTGTCGGTGGTCTGACAGGGAAGCTTTATTGGATACTGACCATCCTTTGATGCCCTGTAAGAGGTTTGGTGAACAAAGTGTGATATCAATTACCTGCTTTCTTCGCTGTGTCGCAAAAGTTGGTTCATTGCCTCGGTTTAGAATCACCAGGTCAATAGATGAAAGGTATTCCAGTAGATTGGAACCCCTTCCATTGATGTCTGTGCTCCCCCATATGGTGTGGTGAGCATTGGCATCACATCTAATGAGGAGATCCTTCTTCTTCTCCTTACAGTGTTGCACCAGATCACTAAGCTCTTTAGAGGGCGGTGGATCAGGCGAGTCGTAGGGAAAGTAGGCCGAGCAGACAGCTACCTCCTTGGCTTCATCCCCATTTTTAAGTATCAGGGTACCAGCTGTTAGATCCCTGCAACAAAAATTAGGCATGATACTTATATTCACGTCCGATGAGGCATAAATACAAGTCCTGGGGGTTTCGTATGGGGAACTATGTAGGAGTTGCCCTTTACTGATATTTAGTCCTTTAACTCTGCCATGGTTTCACCATGGCTCTTGTATAAGTGCTAAATGTGTGCTCCACTGACAGCCGCCTGCTTAAAAGACCACAGGCTGCTATGCCGTGTTGCAAATTAATCTGGATGAATGAGAGGTTATTGCAGCCCATTTGGACAGCCTTTACCTCTCCTCCTCCATCGGAGTGGAAGCCGAGCTTTCTGTCTCCTCCACTGGGGATTCGACGGTTGGCGCCTGAGGCGCGGCCTTCTCTGAATAGGTTACTGCATATTCGTGCATATATAAAAGGCTTTTTGTGGCATATATTAGTGCATATATGCACTATCTTCACCGCATATCTGTCCAACTCTAGTGATGAATACCTCAAATACGGTTTTACCGTTGTTTTCCAGAAATCCCCTACTTTGTCGAGAAAAGTTGTCAAAGGAACGAATGAAACCATCAAAACTATTTTGACATTAAAAAGAAAAGTCTGTGGAGTTCCTTGAAAAAAAGCTAGAAGCAAACCAATTTTAGATCAGCAACCGCTGCTAATGAAATATTACTACTATCAAGTTATCGAGTTCCATTTCGCATTGCAAAAACCAATAAGCGATGTACAATTGCTGAAGATATGATTTTATCAGCAGCTGTTGAAGTGGTGCATATAATGGTTGGTGAAAAAGAGGGTCACAAGCTAAAAGCAACACCCCTCTCTAATAATACTATCAAAAGAAGAATAAGTGACATGACAGAAGATATCGAACACAAGTTGTTGAAAATATTAAGAAGTGAACGTATTTCTCGTTATAGATGGACGAATCCACGGATATTTCTAACTCTGCCCACTCTATAGCATTTGTAAGATACAATACTGGACATGCTATTACAGAAGATATTTTTTTATTAAACGGAAGTAAGATCGCTTTCGAGGGGTAACGTCTTGAAAAGAGTTTTCCAGTTAAAAGCTGAACTTTTGATGTTCCTGCAAGATAATAAACCGGAACATTAGAACATATTTTCCAATTCCCTTCGGCTTCTTAGGCTGGTTTTCCTTGTAGATATTTTCGAGCACTTAAACACTCTGAAAAGCAGTTTGCAAGGCCGCGATATTAACTTAATAACAGCCACGGGCAAAATTAACGGATTTATAAAGAAACCTGATTTCTGGTCGACTTTAATTGGACAAAACAAGTTTGATTCATTCTAGTGCGTTCAAGAACTCATGGATGACTTAGTTAAGGACAATAATATGATCAATTTTGAGCACGCGCTTGCACATATGTAGGTTAGTTTGCACAATTTAAAACAACAGCTCATTGATTATTTCCCGAAAGAAATTCGAAACGGTTATGACAATCACAGATGGATACTGAATTCGTTTTTAAGCAATTTCGTTGGACAAGCTGAAATTTCGACTTGAAAGAAAAACTTACTGAAATATTATGTGATGGAATGTCGAAACTAGACTTCTTTTCCCGGAGTGTAGATCAGTTTTGGAACCAAAGATGCAAGAATACCCCGAGCTAGCGGACGAAGCCACAATGTGTTCGGTGTCATTTGCTACATCGTGTTTGTGAGAATTAAGTTTCTCTTCTATGACTGCTATCACAACAAAAGCAAGAAATCGCCTCGTACTTGAAAATGTTATTATTGTGTGTGTATCGAATAGAGAGCCTAGATTTGAAAAGCTAGGGACCTCGATGGCGCACTGCGAACAATCGTTGTCAGTCACAGTGAAATGCGATTCAATCGGCCACGGGGCCAACCCCAGGCTAAGGCGACCGTATAATATATATTAGCAGAGTGTCGGCTTTGTGCAAAGACAATTCAGTGGAATTGTTCTTTCGACTTGTGTTGGAATAAAGCTTCCAACCCCGTTTCCGTCGACTCTGCAGTTACCAATAACCACCCCGTACGGCGTCGGAGAGTTGGGCATCTGAAGCTCCCGTTTTCCCCGTCGTTAAAGAAATTCCCGGCCTGTGGCGTTGTCTTCATTCGATCCAGTCTTCAGGGGCGTGCCAGCGAATTTTTCCTGCAGCCCGAAGATTTCAGGAACACCCTAGTTGTGCCTCTCTCTACTCCCTACCGAACAAAACTAAGGTAGGAGAAATGGTTAATTGTGTCGTGAAAGGTTGTTTCGAGTTCCATTCGCCAGTTTCAGGTGTTGAACCTTTTTTTTTGATGCGACAAAAAGCGACCTTCAGTCGCCAATTGTCATATTCGTTTTTCTGTTAATTGTAAAGAGTAATCATACATTATATTTTTTTTGTAAACTCAGACGCCACTGGCTGCGTAGATTTGTTTTAAGAAATTAAATTCCGTAAGCTCGAGACGGCGAGCCTCGGTTTGAACGTTCAATTACCCTTGTATTAATTAACCATAAATATTGCCATTTTCAATGTAATCGTTATATTTTTTGTATCATTTGTCAGTAATTTAACAGAAGTAGAATTATATTTGTCTTGAAATTTACCATATCCTTATTTTTGTGTATTTTTTATCTTGGTGTACATGAACTTTGCAAGTTTTATATACAAGAAGAGGCACAATAAAGGTGAATCCGATTCTCGTAAGGTGCTGGCTTCTCGGCCTTCCACGAGAACCTGCAATCAGCTGTGATTTGGAAGGTGGCGCCCGCTGATTTCGACCTACGCTGTACACAACTACGTTCGATTTCCGTCCCGTAAGCGGTTTCCGTGAACCACCCCTACTCCTCTGAGCTAAGCCGAAGCTTTTTTCCATCTATCCTGTTGCGAGTCGACGAAAAAGCTCGTTTGGCCTGTAACAACAGCTAACGGATCACTGTTTTTTTGCAACTTCGACCATTTATATGCATTAACGCAACTACATTTTCGGCACATTGTGGAACAGTTTCTCCAAGTTAACAACAAAGTGTTGATTAAGTCAACAAACATTCTCGTTTAAGAAATTTTAATAATTATGTTTTGTTATTAGTAACCAATTATTAACTAGTTATATTTTTTTTTATTTTGTATATTTTTTTCATAACGAATAAACGCACAAAATGTAAATATGAAGAAAACATCGATATGTTAATACAGAAGTTATCAAAAACAGTGATCGGGTAGGTTAGTTCTAAACACAATTCTCTATTTAGATAGAATACTGTTGTTTATATTGATATCAAACAAGAACCTCCTTAAGGCTGCTTATGGAGCATCATTTATTAAAGATAAAAACTTGTTCTTAGTTTATCAAGCAATTCAAACACAGGCTTCCAGCACGAGTGAAAAAATAAGAAATTTGTAGGAATATCGCAATTCGCAATTTAATGTTATGTATTCAGCAGCAAATAGTTTATGTTTTAAAGTAAAAATAAATGTTGTACTTACCTAAACTATACTTTAAAATTGTTAAAGAAATGTTACAAATTGCTTAGTTTAAATAAACGCACAAAGTTTATTTTTCACAGCTAACCACTAACAATAATTTTGTTAATCGGACTGTATAATTATTGGGCTGTAATTTGCTGCCATCAGTTCTTGCTCGAAGCAGAATTTTACAGTTTGAAATCTAGTCGTTAGGGGTGATATTCTATGGTTAATAATTGACATGCGCAGTTGCTTGCCTGCGCGTTTACGCATATTTAAACTGTTTTAGTTTAGGTAAATACTAATGAAAATGTATATTCTCCATGAGCTTTTCTCCTAAAATAGCTACAAGTTTCTAAATAATAATACAAATTTACGTTTTTCAAAGTTAAATCGTCAACTAACAAATTCGAAAGGGAGTTTGCGGGAAGCACCACCATCGCATACCCGAACAGCTGTTCGCATTAAAATCAGCTGTTGCCGAAGTCGATCGAAGCGATCCGTGGGCGTCACGACGTCGACGTCCAATCATGAATCAGTCGTATTTCGAGTCCGGTGTGTCTTGCTGTATTCCGCAGTTCAGTGAATGAGGTTGGGTTGTGTCTCGGGGTTCCCTTACACGCACACTCCATATTGAACAGAGGCTGTATTATTATGTGATTCACCGCGTCCAGCGATGTAACAGTTCCCGTGGTGTCCGATTTGTGCGGTTGGTATGTAAGAACGAGGGTGCAGTGAAGTGTTCGCTCGAAATATGTTGATTTAAGCGTACAAGTGCAGTGATAGTAGCAAAATGGCGGACTTAGAGGCAGTGCTGGCCGATGTCAGCTATCTCATGGCTATGGAGAAGAGCAAGTGCACACCAGCTGCACGGGCCAGCAAGAAAATCATTCTACCTGATCCTAGGTGAGTCACAAGGTCGTTCACCCTTTTGCTACCGGGTGCCTGGTGGCCCACTTGCTCGGCCGAATCAAAGAGCAACTTTGCGACACTACCCGGCGACTCTTTAGAAATCCACGATGTTTGTTTTTATTTCGGCTGATACAAGAAAGGGGCGGTTTTGGCCGATTCTTCGTAAGCTGCTTTAGAATAGATTAGATTTGTTACTTCTTTCCAGGGTTTGGAAACCGTTCGATTGTGTTGTTTGTTTATTTTACTGTTGTAGAGCAACAGAAGAGTTGTGTACATATTTAAAGCCGCAGCTTGTTATTAGGGCCTAGAAACCCGTAAAAGGTACATAAACAAACATTAAGTACTTACAATAAAGTAAACATTGTCTACGTACAAACAAAACAAATTCGTAACGCTCGGTGATTTGACAGTTAGATATTCATTTTTTTTTCTTGTTTAGAAGCATAGACCAAATTTAATGTGACCTGAAAACAAAACAAATCTTAATTGGAATTTAGGATGGTAGAGATTAGTATTAACGCTTTTCAGAAAACCATTTGAAAGCAACTTTACAACTAGAAAATCGAGGTGTTATCAACGTTTTGATTTTTATCAACTTCATTTGTTTCTGGGAACTCCGTATTTTAACAGTATGTCATCTGTACTAAAACGAACAACAATTGTAATATGGGTAACGGTGCAAACAAAACAAATTGATTTGACAGTTAGATGTTCAATTTCTTATTGCCTTAAAATCACGACTTAAATATGGCTGGAAAAAAAAAACAAAACAAGCGTCAAATCCGGATCGTAGATTTTACTATAAATGCTTTTGAAAGCAGAAAATCATCTTAAAGCAACTTTTTAGTTAAGCCATTGTAGTGTTATTAACGTTTTGATTGTCAAGAGTTATCATCGAGTTAATTTTTTACTATTAGCGTTATATTGCTACGGTATGTTATATAATATATGTAGGTTATGTTACATATTCTGTTGTTATCTCCAAAAACAACAAATAACTGCAGTAGAGACCAATGCTAAACAATAGTACATAAATTCGTAGGGTTTGTTGATACGACAGTTATTCGATTTTTTTACATGGAGTCATAACTCCGTTACGAACAAAAAGCAAAAGTGTTATTTTCGATTTTAGATCATAGTTTTTGAAATCAGATAACCATCTTAAAGTCCATTTTTACTAAATAATCCTAGAATCATCAAGGTTTTGAGTTAGATATCGTTAACTTTTGCAAGGGCGTCACATTTCAACACCATGACACATGATATAGGTTATGCTACGTTACTGTCATTTACAAAAACAAACAACAGTATTCAGTTGTTTGAAGTTGCTTACAGTATTTCGGGAAAATGGATTATGCTTCCCTATTTCTTATTTCTTGATTCTTTAAGATAAACAAGTGAATTTTAGTAAGGGTTATACCGTGAGTTCAAAAAGTAATTACATAAGAGTTGGCCATGCAATAATAAAATAATGTCTAATGCAAGCTTTATATACCAATTGACGTTTAGGCACAGCCAATGGTATACAACAGAGATGACAAATAATGAATTTTGAAGCTTGCATTAGACATTACTTTTATTTTCCATGGCCAACCCTTATGTAATTATTTTTTGAACTCGCGGTACATGGCGTCTAATTAAGAAGATATTCTTTCGAGTCTCCTTTGTTATCCGAAAAAAAAAAACGAAACATCTACTAAGAAAATTTCAAGTAAGTTATATTTTACATAATTTAAAATATTTTCAGACATGCTGGGTGTTTAATCATACTAAGAAAAACTAAAATTTAAATAGAATATCCACTACATTTTTAAATTTATCATCAGCTCCATGTCAGATGATGATGATGATGATGATGTAGATAAGTATATCGTAGACTAAACCTAATCGTTTACTCAATTGTTGGTTTACACTTTTGAGTAAATTTGTTGTTATGCCTCAATTCAGCAAATGAAAGTAAATAGTTCAGTACTGTTCACAATTACTTGTTGAATTTCAACATAACTCTTCATACTATACAGGGCGATCGCTATATATTGCGTAATATCTCGGAATTTTTAGATGAAACACTCTGTAAGGTGTAAGTTGATACTTTGACATTATCTAGTATTTTCAGCAATAGCAAATTTTTGTAAACCATTTTAGTAGGTCGCGGTATACAGGATTTTTCGTAATTCTGGAGTGTAAATTTTCTGCTAAACATCGGTGTTAAGCTGTAGCAGCAGAAAAAGGGCTATCTTATATTAAATAAATAAAACAACCTCATAGTAGATCTCAGCTGTATTTAAGAGTTTGCTTTTGCAAATAATTAAAGGAGACTATTGCATTTCTGTATTTATTAAATAATAGTAAAATTAATTAAAGTAAATGTTTAAACTATTTACAATCAACAGATTTGTATTTGGTCAGCTAGAAATTATTTATAAACTATAATCGTGGTGTTTAACAGATTATAATTAATTCCTACTTCATTTCGTAGGATGATTATTGCATTTTTATTAATGTTGTTTTTGTGAAAATTTGAGATCAGTGTGAAGTAATAAATTGATCAAATATCTAAGACTGGTATCTCGCAGTGGTAAATAATTAGAGGTAGAAATGTTACTTTAAATTAATTATAATAATTATATATTCTAAACTGCTAGTCTTGTCGTCACGAACGAGAAATTTCTCGTCTCGTTTCGCTTTCGAGAATCGATACGAGACTCTCTGTTTCTTGTCTCGCGTTTTCGAGATGCTATTGTAATAGAACTAATTGCATAATTAATAATAATGATACCTCAATGGCTGTGTATTTCAAGAATTTTTAGTGCTAAACTACTTCCAGGCTTCAATGATCTCGACGAGAAATTCGAAACTCCCGCATAAGTGACGAGACGAGACGAGACGAGACGAGAAATTATCCGTACAAGACGAGACTGACAATATTTCTCGTCTTGCAATTTCGGGACGAGACGAGAGTGGTATCATTTCTCGTCGCGTTTCACTTACAAGCATCGATATGAGACCCTGTTTCTTGTGTCGCGTTTTTGAGACGACAAACTCTAAGACATCCAACCGTTTGAAATGAACTTGTTGTAGTTGCCAGTGTTTTCGGAGCATTTAAATAACTAATTGAGAGAATGTACTTAGGGATGGCTATCTAAAGAGTATGACCCCAGGGATATACTACTTACATACAATAACACAACATAACAGCACGCTATTATGTCTTGAAATGTGTTATCCTCATAACATTTAAAAGGTTTATCTGTAAGGGTAATTGAATGTGATTCCCACTGCAAAAAAGATAAACCCAATATCTAGTTGGTAGGACCCATCTTCAATTCTGGGCATGTTACGTGTACATACACGTGAAAATATCACAAGCATCAGCAATGTTCGCAAAATAAATTTGGTATTGTAATAGAATTAATTGTATATTTTTTGTGATACCTCAATGCCTGTGTATTTCAAGAATTTTTAGTGCCTAAACTACTTCCAGTCTTCAATGATCTCGACGAGAAATTCGGAACTCCCGCATAACAGACGAGAAATTAACCGTACGAGACGAGACTAACTATATTTCTCGTCTCGCAATTTCGAGACGAGACGAGAGTCGTATCATTTCTCGTCTCATCTCGTCTCGTCTCGTCTCGTCTCGACTTGTCTCGTCTCGACATGTCTCGTCGTTTCGTCTTGACTTGTCTCGTCTCGACTAGTGTCGTCTCGACTTGTCTCGTCTCGACTTGTCTCGTCTCGACTTGTCTCGTCTCGACTTGTCTCGCGTTGACTTGTCTCGTCTCGAATTGTATCGTCTCGTCTCGACATGTCTCGTCGTTTTGTCTCGACTTGTCTCGTCTCGACTTGTCTCGTCTCGACTTGTCTCGTCGTCTCGTCTCGACTTGTTTCTTCGTCTCGTCTCGTCTTGTCTCGAGTTGTCTTACCGTCTCGTCTCGAATTGTCTTACCGTCTCGTCTCTACTTGTCTCGCCTCCTCTCGTCTCGTCTCGTCTCGACTCGATTTGACTTTTTTCGTCTAGTCGTCCCGCGGCGCACTATTAACTCCATTCACTTTAAGTGGTTTGAAATAAATATGCAAACCGTGGGCATTCAAGACCCACATTCTAACTTGTTTAAATAACATGCAGATAATTCAGAAATATTTTACCCAGGTCTTGTTTTCTAGCCAATGCGGATTGTTTTATACATTTATATTTTTAATGTTTACTAAGAAAAACAATTGGTAGAGTCTGGAGACTGTGAAGGCGAATCGGTGTATGATATTTCGTTGAGCCAATCGCCAAGATTCAAATAGTTTGCACCAATAATGGGTACATTTTTTATGGTAATTGGTATAATTACAGTAAGAAAATAGTCTTAATGGGTTATGTTTTAATGATATTATTTGTTTGTGTAACTACCAATTATTGTACTTCCTGTTTTTACGGATATATATATATATATTTTCAATTTTTACTTCCTAGTGTACGACTCTTTACAAAGGACAGGTCGTACCTCCGACACACGTCGATGTGAACACCGGATGTTATTTAATGTCAGCGAAAAGATTCGTTCTAACAAAAGATTGTGAATTCTAGAATTAGTCGAAGATTTGAACATATCGTTTGCGAAAGTATTTAGGAATGGAGCGAGTGACCGCAAAATTCCCGCCGCGCATCCCTTCTCATAAATTCTCATCCACAAAAAATTGTTGTGTGCCCGCATTCGCTGTATTTACCTGATCTCACTTTCCTGCGATTTCTGTCTCCTGCTAAAAGTAGAACTAACGCTCGGAAGAACACGTTTCGGGTTTATCCGAGCGGTTCAGGAGGTACAGCAAACTGATAAAAGGACGAGGATTCTTTGAACTGTTTACAGAAAGCAAGAGCGTTGGAATATTGGCGTCACGAGGAGTCAACAAGCTTATTGTGAAGGAGATCAATTAATATTTCTAATTTAGTTAATATTTATTTTTTCCTTATTCAGCGATTATATTTGATCAAACCTCATACGATAACATAGAATAGTTAGAAGGTTTTCTTCTTATGTAGTTTACTTTTAATACAATCGGTATTATAAAAAATAAAGCTCTTTGAATGTTATTAGCAAATTGTGCTAGAAATTAAATGGAATTTCTTCGCAGCAATCTACGTTTTGTTGGGATATCATTGTGATTCACTTCTATGTAATCCTTCGGTTCGCGGTACCCCGGAAAAAAACATTTCAACAAATTTCCCAGCGTTTGACAGGATGACAATGGGTTGTATCATTTGGGCTTTATTTGTATGGTCCATTTTATATATTGTGGCCCCGTTCTTGGAAATTGTAAGGCTCTGCGGGTTATAGTCGTCGTGAAACTCGCAATACATTGTTAATCTTCCGTTTTGGTCCGATTTATAAACGTTTCGGTGTGCTTCAGCTTGCGCATTAATGTAGTAAACATACCGTTAATGCATGAAACAATACTTAATATTTTTGTTTGGTTTGCTGTTATCGCCAAGTCGGTTGTTTTCAAATTTAAGTTTTTGTTACTCTAGATAACAATTGTTTGTTATTGTTATTGTACTTACTCATCGTAAACACAGTTATCTACGGTCTTTTGTTTTGTAGTTGTGTTGCAGTCTTTGTTTTGTTTTTAAATCCGGTTTATGAATTTTTCATTCATTAGAACAGTTTTATGCAGCAACAATTTATTGACTCTCAGTTGGCCTTAATGTATTTAATTTCTAGATAAGATTTGTTGATATTTTTATAAGATAACAACTTTGGCAATGATAAATGTAATTACAGTAGAACCGCGATAAAGTGAACGACGCAGTAACTTGCACACCCGAATTTTATCATTGACCTTCGTATAACGTGAACAGTATGTTTTTTATTGTTCTCGTTAATGTAAACAACAACAAATAGCCGTGTCCGATATTTACCATCCTCTGATTCCCAAATGGTACAGGGTGTTAACGAGATCAGGACCAATCTACAACTGTTTCGTCTATATTTGAATTTAAAACAATTCTAGTTGTTTAATTTATACTAAAATGTGTATAAATTCATAAATGATATTAATTTTCTTATTTTAAAAATAATGCGAGGTGTAGTGTACCGTCTCATAGGGGCCCGTAGCCCTAGACTTTCTGCTTAACTAGATTTACATATTTAAACTTTAAATTAAAAAGAATATAGAAACTGATCATTTGTACCTCTGTAAACGCACACACACATATAGTGCGGTCATAAAATGTCCTCCCCCTAGTCCTACTAACTTTTGAACGACTTGATATTTTTCGACAAAATTTTGTGTGGGATATGATATCCATGTCAAATTCGTTTGGGTTATTTTCAGCAATCTTAACTAGTAACGGATGGATAAGGTTTTCCAGCATGTTGATGTACAATTCCCCAGTAAGGTTTCCGTCGATAAATAAGGGACCTACGGTATGGTCGCTAAGTATGCCTATCCACACATTCATTTTTTGCTGAAATTGGGTGTGACCTTCCCGGAAAACATGGGGATTTTCATCGCATCAATATCTTACATTTTGTCTGTTAACAAACCCATTTAAAAAAATGTGCATTCGTCACTAAAACAGATATTGCGAATATAGGATGGGTCTCTTGCAATGGTTTGGGTCATGACCTCACAAAATTCAATGCGTCTATCCGGATCAACTTCAATCGACTGTGTAAAATCTTCATTTTGTGTGGATGGAACTTATGCCGTTTTAGAAACTTTTTGACAGTGGTCGCCGATACATCACATATCGCAGCTACATGTGAAGTTGGTTGCTGAGAATTTAATACCATTGTACCGACTACCTGAATTTGTTTGTCTTCAGAAATTGCGGGTCGTCCAGGGTTTTTCTTGTTTTCCATAATTCCAGTGTTTTTTTGCGCAAGTTCTCTTAAATACGTCCTCGAAATAGGACGGTCGGGAAAACGTTCATCAAATGTTCTTTCGGCTTCGTGAAAGTTTCGATTGGCTTCAGTAAAAATAAAAACTGCTTCAGTTTTTTCCTGCAAGGTTCGAACATTCGCCATAATTATTGTTAGTATCGCCGGTTTTAAAACTATTCAAACGTAAGCAAACACAATAACTGAATTAAAGTGACAGAACAGAAAGACTAATTATTTCAATTGTTTTACTTCTGTTGTTTCGCCTCCTACATTTTTTTTACGTTTTGCAAAATTCAGAAACAGATAGTTTGGAAGTGTGTCATTTGTTATTGAATTTTCCCAACATGTAGAATTATACTCTAGGTACTCAAAGAGACCTTTCAAATGAGATGTCACTCGACCTCCATTGCCATTTAAAAATATTTCAAAATGACACCTAGCCATAATATGTACTAACAAGTAGTATTTAGCCTCCCATTAAAGCACACAAAATTTTGTGAAGAAATATTAAGTCGTTTAAAAGTTGTATGGGGGGAGGACATTTTACGACCGCATTGTATATATACACGGAATTTTTCTTTTTAGTACTTATACATTGCTTATGTATACTTTTAAAAAGAACGTGTCAATTACGCCTATTATGTAGGCAACCAACTATACCGACAACTAAACCATGCTGTGACCCAAACCATCAAATTAATTCAAAGTTAAAAAATAAAATTAATCTTTATTGCGTTTTTTATACAACCATGTACAGTAAAGACGAAAAAGTGGAAATTTTAATGTGGTATCAGAATGGTAACAACTTAAGAACTGTGAGAGACTTATGTTCACTAAAATATCCAGAAAGACCTATTCGAACCATACAAACAATTGTTAGAAAATTTAAATCAGAGGGATGCGTAATAAATTCCCATAAAATAAAAACTAAAAGTAATCACGTTTTAACCGAAGAAACGAAATGAAATATTTTATGCTACGTTGAAGAAATCATAATTAATAGTTATAACAAAAAATAATAATTAGAAAAAGTCTGCTATGGCCGGGAATCGAACCCGGATCAACTGCTTTGAAGGCACCTATGCTGACCATTACACCACTTTGCCGCTGATGTATTTTTGTTGTACAAAGGAAGTACCATGTTTACGGACCTTACAGAAACATCACCCTGTCGATTTTTGTATTTAACAAATAAGTCATCATTTACGTCATATATACAGGGTGAAATACTTATTTAATCTAAACACTGCATCAACATAACCTTCATACTCAAATAATTCACAACTACCGTGACGTTTATTTCTATTTTTTAGTTGTCGGTATAGTTGGTTGCTTACACAATTGTCGTAATTGTCGCGTTCTTTTTAAAAGTGTACATAGGCAATGTATACTAAAAAGAAAAATTCCCTGTATACTACACAAAATAGAAGCTATGACAGGACCGGTTCTCCCATTAGGCGAGCGTAGGCGATCTACTAGGGCGCCCGCTTTGGACAAGAAACAGTTTGTGTATGAAGCAGAGGATGAACACATATCAGATTTTAACCAAAATTACGTAAAACATGATAATTCTGGAGATACTGACGGAACAGATTTATTTTGTTAATTACAAGTTATAGCAAAGCGATCTCCAGTAAATGCTTCTTTATTAGATGAGCTATCAGACATATTCAAAAATTTTAGAAAGAATGAAGTGTTTTATGGCTCTCAGAATTATTGCGACGTTGCCAGTATCGGTGGCAAATTCAGAGGAGTTTTTCCAAATTAAAATTTACATAAAAATATACACTCGCTCTACGATTGTTGAAGAACGACGCATTGGTCTAGAAATAATATATATAGCATCTGTAATCGATATAGGTAAATGCATTCGTTCAAAACATCGTCAAAGCGAAAGCCCGACAAATTAATTTTTCGCAATTCTTGCATATAAGACATAATAATTTTCTCCCTATATAGACATTAATAATTAATAAAAAATATTCTTTGCCTAGACGCATCAGACACTCTTACAATGTCGGTCCTAAGCTGTGCACACCAAAACGGCAATTGAAAGCAAATTCGAATGTTTTCCTAAATTATTGATTAATTCAGATCTGTAAGCGGAGGATAATATACTAGTAGCGTGATTTCTTTTTGTATGTCTGCCTATGTCTGTATTCTAGTCTGCAAATTATCCATTTATTTATTCGTTTGTCCACCATATCCATATCAGAATCCGAAATAAGAATCTCATGAAGAATTAATCTCAAAAAGCAGAGCCGGATTAAGACCATCTGATGTCCTGAAGTTTAAAAAATGGGAAATGTCCTGATCTCGTTGGCAAATGGAATATAACGCGTGTTCATAAAAAGTTCCTTAAATACATATAGGTATGCTCGTTGTTTAAACCCTAATTCTTATTATATATGTTCTTGATTTGCATTTATTTTGCGATAATATTATCAACCTTAGATTTGTTCTGTTCACAATATCGCGGGTGTACTGTATTTCAGTTTGTAGTGTAAGTGATACAATTTTAAAAACTGTATTGGTATTGGTTTTAGTTGGTGCATCCTACGGGCATACTCGTCGTACTGTAGCAACTGCAGTGTCTGAACAAATTATCTGCAGGTTAACACACGCTCTTTATTGGGATATAGTGGGGTCGCTAGATTTTTGTTACGCGCTTACAGCTTATGCCATCCGTTTGACGCACGTGTTGATCCTTAAGTGTTCAAAATTTGATTCGAATAATCTTATTTGCCACCCGAAAACAACTGAATGGACACTTACGATTTGATAGGAGTAGCCTCTATTTTACTACCTTATGGTTGCGTTTTCGGTTTGATAAATAGTAATTCCTAATATTAAGCCGGCTATACACGTACTGGATACTTGAACAGTATACTTGTACAAATTTATTGTACAAGTATAACCATTTATAGCCGGCACAAGTATACTTGAGCAGTACCAGTTCAGGCTTGCACCATATTGTCGACGGATGATGATGTGCTCGCTTTAGCTGCGTTCGTCGAATAAGGTAGCTTGTGGTGTAAAGACTGTCTAAAGAAAAGGAAAAGTTACTCGTATACTGATCTTTTAGATGAATTGACAATATGCCGTCGTGGTTGGCATAATTACTTGCGAAGAAACGTATTTGCAACTTTTATCACTTGTTTCTCTTTTAATTAGAAAGCAGGACATGCTCATGAGAGATTAATTAACAGCAACATTGCAATTTCTTGCAACGGGAAGATTTGCACAAGTCGCTGCTTCTACTACACACACGTTCAGTTATATTTACGCAAACACGACATGTGCAAATACACAATATAAAACATTTTCATGTCGCATATGCAGTCTAAATACTTGTATTGTGCAGTATTATCATATACACGCTAATATAGGTATTATACTTGTACAATAAATTTGTGCAAGCGTACCGTTCAAGTATGCAGTTACGTGTGTAGTCGGCTTTAAAAGACTTGCCCGTAGCTTAGTGTTGTTAAAATACAGTAATCGTTACGGAGGGAAAGGTTGTGTAGCTGTCAAAACTCAAAGAACAAACGCAGAATTCGTCAATAATAGATAGGTACGTAATTATTTTCGATTAGATAATTCAGCAAGTTTTAGCTTGAAATGCTTTTGTAGGTACGAAGTAGTTACAAAAAGTGCTGCACATAAATTATTTATGGATTCCTTGAAACTTCCAAGCTAATATGAATTATTAAGGAAATGAGAAAATCATGAAATGTTCTAGATTTTGAAGTTTATATCGTACTTGTCTTGAAATTTGAAGGAAATACATAAAACATTCACGTTATCCATCTTCAAGAACTCAGGAATTCTGCCTTTGGTTGTAATACCCTAAAACCAACCACTTTATTCAGCCAACTTATGTTTGTTTATAGATTTTTCTTTATACTAGCAGTAGAAAATAGAAAAAATAACCAAAAATGAGGTATCACAGATTAGCAAAAGTTCTGTAAACAAAATTACAAAAATACGAATCTGAAACAGGATCTGAAAAAGTCTTTCGAAGAGATTTAAGATATTGTTGGCCTTGGTAACGTAAATAATTTTGAAATGTTATACTCACAAATTCCAGTAGAGGTTTATTTTTCTTTCGTTTTTATATATTTACCTGTTTGCCCTCCGTTAATGTGTTTTGTGTTTCGATTGCAACAATCTAGCGGAAATAAATTAGTGCAAGGTCTTTTGCGGAAATATCCGGCGGTATTGTAAACCACAACCTTGGATAGTCTAACACGATTTTTATAATTGCACGCTTTGCGTCCATGACGCACAATACGATTAATTGTATGTTTTGTTCTACAAAGTTCTGCACTAGTAGACAGCCCGTATCATTTTTGACCTTGACTTTGTAGGCAAATAATTATTTAAGGTTAAATTGCGTAAATACTATGTGAGTTATTGCTTGCGTGATAGATTGTCTTAATTTGCTCGATGTAGTCTCAATAAATTTGTGGCGAGTTTAATTTCCATTTCGTATGTAGAGAACTCCCCTCGCTCAAACCAAATACTTCATTAATTAGGGTAAGCCATCTGAACTTAAGAGGGATATAATTCTATTTGTGGCTGATAACCTAACCAGGAGCAGTTCGTCTGAAAAAGCATTTGTTCGAGGCTATAAAAGATATGCGTAACAGAAAATATTTTTAAGATGGTTTTATTTTGGAACATTCATACTTTTTATCATTTGACACTTTCTCCTATGATGATGATAATTGTTAGTATGCATTGTAGTGTAGGTTATGGTACATGGTACAAGGCAATGTTATATGGTCGGTCCTGCTTCAGTATTCGGTTATTGTATCATCGGGCGTGGGCTTCCCTATATTGACTGTTGTACATCCTTTTCTTGGTATCTGTTGGTCTCCCTCTTGACACTGTTAGTTCTTCGCATGAAGTACAGCCTTTCTTCTTGATTCGTTGTCAGTGTATTGCTTTAATGTTTTCCTTTCTTTGTTCTGGTTCTCCATATTAACATCGTTTTGATACATGTACATGGCCATCTTTTCAACATTACCTTAAGGCTTTTTGGACCGCGAGACAATGTTGTACGATTCTTCTTCTAAAGTCTTTGGTTATCAAATAACTGGGTGTGGGCCTCCTAATATAAACTACTGTGGTACATCATTTCCTTGCTGGCCGAGCGCCATATTTTTATTCCACTTTGTTCCTCTCGTGTGTTCTTGTTGAAAATGGTCTTATTTTGGAAAATTGGGATCCTATAAATTTCAGCTTAACTGGCGGTCTCTCTTGACACTGTTAGTTTTTCGCATGAAATGCAGGGTAGATTGTATCACGAAATAACCCTTCTTCTTGCTTATTTGTCAATTTATTGCTGGATATGCCTTCCGGTATGGTTTTATGATTTTATTATTCGATTGCTAAAGAATAGTCCTTCAAAGATTTCCTTGTTTTGTTCTTGTTCTCCATATTAACAATTTGCTTTAGGGTCGACCTTACGGGGGGCGAATAAAAACTACTGAGATTTAAATTTAAATACGGTTGCAGCGCTTCTGCATTTCATTTATGCATTTCTTGGGTAAACAAACAGCGGATGCGTTCAAAACGCACTGGCGGCGACAGGCAGGTGACGTGCTACGGATAATAAATCACAGACTTACTGATCTGTCAATAAATATTGGATAGTTGTACTCACGGGGGTCCTCCAGTCCCCTGCCTCTGGATTGGGATTTGAACAGGATACGGATCCTGCTGCTGTGGCCGCAGCCATTCGTAATCGTAGCGTAATTACTACAAGTATGCATATCGTGTGGTGCATCAAGCCTCCTGATGGAACTCTGCACTGGACTATGTCCAGTCAGACAGTCTGTTATTCATAGGAAGTCGCAGGGGGACATTTCTCCTCAGCCCCACGTGGAAGGGAGAGTGGAATTGACGACCTTTTTCCCACGTAAAAGTCAGCCGATGCCATCCTGGCAATGATGTAACATTGATAGTAATAATAATACTTAAAACTAGGTGCCTTCACGAAGCTACCTCTGCCAGCTGACTACCCCTCCCAGTCATTACTAGGGGAATAATGATTAAGCATGCCATACACAGTATCTACTCATATAGCTACTTATAATCACTACGCTACTGTTTCCAACAACTACTTAAATAGACACGCAAATTTTGTGTAACAACAATAGTAGGACCCAGTGTTTGTAAACCACATATAATAACAAGTAGATAAAAGTAAGCGGGGCTCCAGATACACAAAAATAAAACAAAATTCATGAAAAATGCTAGAACACGGGAAAGCGAGCAGGAGCAGATTGAAATAAATGAGTACAAATTTAAAGAAGTGGACTCCTTTAATTATCTGCGAGCGCAACTAAACAAAGCGAATCGGGTGAATTAAGAAATAAAAGCAGGAATTTCGGCAGGAAACAGAGCTAGTTATGCAAATAAACAACTACTGGGATCAAGGTTAATAAGTAGATCCTCAAAACTAAAATTATATAAAGTGCTAATAAGACCTATCATTACATACGCTTGTGAAACATGGACCATTAACAGCAACGAGGAAAACCTGTTAGGGTGTCCGATCGGAGAATACTACGAAGAATTATCGGGCCCACGCAAGATGAAAATGGTCTCTGGAGAATAAAAATGAATCATGAGGTGAACACACTAATAAATGGAGAAGACATTATCAAATTCATCAAGGCGCGGAGAATAAGATGGTTGGGGCATTTAGAAAGGATGGAGGATGGAAGAGATGAAAAGAAACTAACGGAATGGAAACCGGGTGAAACAAGAACATGAGGAAGACCAAGGACAAGGTGGAAGGATGATGTACTGGCAGACCTAACCATAATGGGAATTAGGAACTGGAGGGCGATAGCCCTCGACAGAAGAGCATAGCAGGGTATAACGGAGCAAGACCCACCCAGGGTTGTAGTACTACAGAAAGAAGAAGAAAAAGATAATACGTAACCATTTGAGTAAACTCATATGACACTTCATGGGATATAAACCATAACTTCACCAGGGACGCCTCAGCTTGGAGGATTGCGTCGCAATCAGTAGGTTCGCAAACGCTATTAATTAGTTATTACGCCAAAGATATGCAGGCTTACGCATAACTACCAACAACACTGTCTCTTGTAGACTGCTGTTGTTGACCCTTCTTAAGACTCTGCCAGCCCTTGTTTTTCCTACACATTCCAAGAAACCCTTGTCTGCCCGGCCTTTCCTTCAAACGTTTATAAGTCTTCCCAGCTGTTATAGAGCCGACAGAAGCTACGTATATTTTAGTAAATATTTATTTGTTGAACGTACATTTAAGTAATATTCACAGTAGGCAAAAACCACTGCCTAACACTTGATACATATACTATCTTCCATTTTCGCAACATTACCCTAAGCTTTTTTGGAAGATCACTAACCAATAATGTAGATAAACTTCCCCGAAAGCGGTGAACATCTTGTATTTGGTTTTCATTAGCCATAGCAATTTTCTTTGTTTTTCAATTATTTGTTCTCCATGTATGTCAGCTTGATTTATATTACTTTTATATTTTATAGAAATTGATTTTACTTTAGCTGTTTTAGCATTTTTTCATATTCTGGGAAAATAATATCACGTTGTATAACCCAATTTTCTAAAGTATCTGATCATTATTTTTAAATTTACCATTTTTTTTTATTTACTTTATTCCGTCTCGGTCTATTTTTAACAATAACAAGGTTACAAAGCAATAATATGGTTTATTATGAAGATGTTATTTACACAGGCTTATACACTGTGTCTATAAAGTAACCCCCCCCCCAACTAATTTTTGAACGACTTGATATTTTACCACAAAATTTGGTGTGCTTTAATGGGAAGTTAAATATTATTTTTTAGCCCATGATTAAATTTTCTATCATTTAAAATGGCGGCTGGGCGCCATTTTGAATTTTTATTTTAAATAGAAAGGGGGGTCGAGTGACACCTCATTTGAAAGGTCTTTTAATTCTGCGTCTGATCCTAGAGTTTCAAAGAAAAATATTCAGCCAGCACAAAATTGCAAATGTTTGAAGATAAAGAAGTCTATTTAAAAAAACTAAGAATTACAGCAAAAAGAAATTAACTTTAGTGTTCAAAATGTTCACCATTCACTGCTTGGCACATAAAAAGTCGGTTATGAAATTCCTGCCTTACATTTTCATAAGTTTCTGGAGTGATATTTCTGCAAACTTCTGTCCAGTTCTTCAATTGTTTCTGGACGGGTTCTGTACACTTTTGATTTCAGATATCCTCATAGAAAAAAATCTAAGGGGGTTAAATCTGGGGACTGAGCCGGCCATTCCACAGGCCCCCGCCTACCAATCCATTTTCCAGGAAAATGTCCGTTGAGGAAGTCAGAAACAGGCATTTTTAGACGAAATAATAAACTAAATTTACAATAACGTAGATATTTTTAAGTGAAAATGCCAACCGAATTTACACTTGACAGTTGTAGTTAAGATTAGCTTATAAATGACAACAAACAGCAAAAAAACAAATGAAAAAGTGGACTACCTACTTGATAAAAAAAATCCAGAAACAATTGAAGAACTGGAGCAACGCATTACAGAAGTTTGCAGAAATATCACTCCAGAAACTTATGAAAATGTAAGGCAGGAATTTCATAACCGACTTTTTATGTGCCAAGAAGTGAATTGTGAACATTTTGAACACTTAAGTTCATTTCTTTTTGCTGTAATTCTTAGCTTTTTTAAATAGACTTCTTTATCTTCAAACATTTGTAATTTTGTGCTGGCTGAATATTTTTCTCTGAAACTCTAGGATCAGACGCAGAATTAAAAGACCTTTCAAATGAGGTGTCACTCGACCCCCCTTTCTATTAAAAATAAAAATTCAAAATGGCGCCCAGCCGCCATTTTAAACGATAGAAAATTTAATCATGGGCTAAAAAATAATATTTAATTTCCCATTAAAGCACACCAAATATTGTGGTAAAATATCAAGTCGTTCAAAAATTAGTTGGGGGGGGGGTTACTTTATAGACACAGTGTATATTTATTGCGTGTTCTATACTGTTGTCACAATAATGATATTACCATGAATACAATAAAATTTACCGAAGTCCCAGTCACACAATAAATGGTTTTTCAGCATGAGAATTTTCAACTTAATTTATCCCAGTGTTTCATATAGATATAGTGCTGTATAATCTTCCGTTTCTTATTCGATTTCTACAGCGTTTGCATTTGTATTTCCGGGTTTACCTTTGCTTTCAACTTATATATCTCGTAGTCCAGAATATTTCGTTACGGGCTTTCTTTGCACTTTAGATATTTTTATTTTACCTTAACTTCTTACTAATATAACATTTAATTTTTACAAGTCACAAGAGAAGCTTTTTATTTCCGTAAAATTGATCTTTATTGTCTTAATCTGCAAAACACATTCTATTTATTTGGGTAAATTAATTGATAAGCCGATTGGAACGTATAA
>JABXWE010020864.1:0-30823 GCA_014611495.1 Limonius californicus | reverse complement strand
TTGAGCCAATCTATTACTGGTTTAAATATTTGTACCTATTTCTGATACACCCTGTATATCGTTTTTGAAAAGACTGAATATGTGTGTTGAACAGAACGAAGGTTACATTGAATTGCAACAAAAATTTAATTAATCAATATATGTTATTAACAGCAAAATTAGATAGAAATAAAAAGTTTAATAATTCAACGTTTCTTTCAGCAGTTTGTAACGAAAAAATAAAAATATTTCTTAAAATACCTGTTTAAGTACAGGAAAATATTTTTAAAAAGTGTGTTGAATTAGCGCGCCTATTTAAAAATATAATAATATACAGAGTATTCTATTTGAAAAAATTGAGAAAATGCTCTTCGAAATAAATTAAATTTGCCCTGGTGTAAACAACATCATGTATAATAAAACTAATATTTGGTGTATGTATCGTTTTAATACATCACTTGTCTAACTAACTGCCAAATATCTATTCTTTATTAATTGTAATTCTCACGCACCGTTTTAATTTGTTAAACCTTGTACCGACCAAAATTTTCACATTTTTCAAATAAACTCAGTGATGCCTAATCCTAAACCAAAAAATCAGGAGTTGGTTACAAACATATTTTTACGTTGAATTCGAAAATGTAAAAATATACAGACTGTTCTATTTAAAAAATAATAACTTGATAAAACTCCGCTATAGCGAGTCACCCTGTATATTTAAAAATAATTTTATAATGTGCGCATTTTGGCACTAAATCACTTTAAAAAATAACACTTTCCAAATCATGTTATTAGTGCTAATATTGGACTATGACGCACTAATGAGCAACCCTGTATACATGATGTTCATTTATAATGTTCCCAGGTAATATCTCGTTAACCGTCTACAATAGCTTGCGAATTAATGCGGACATAGCTATTGGCAACATTATTATATGTCAAACGTGACGGCCATTTTGCATGTGTCATCACCAGGACCGTACTATTCATCAAGCGCAATAGGCATAGACCTGCGAAAAGTCTTTAAATTTAACAATATGCTATCAAAAATAATAAAAAGGTCCATAATTATAATATGTTATGAACGTTAGGAAAAGTAACTGTTGGAAATAATACGAAATGTTTCATTTAAAATTAAAAATAAATAACTAGCACTAACCAATTATATATAAAAAATTTAAAAATACTTTACAATTAGTACATCAAATTTAAACAATGTTGTGGTATTTGTTCGTTAATACTATCCATTAACACAATTAATATTTTTTAATTAAGGACAACATTCATTTTTTGAAAACAATCGTATTAATTTTAATTGGGTGTTGGTTCAAACTGTGATTTTATTTATAATATATTCGAAATTCTATGTATTTTCTCGGCAGTAAAGTAGCATTTTCTAGATTCATAACGGTTTTTGTAACTATTGCAAATCTGAAATAAACATTACATTTTAAAACAGAAAACAGTAGCTCGCTCTGCAAGAGCTTTTCTTAGAAGCAAAAATATTCTTTTTGTTTAAAACTTTGTGCTTAAGCATCATAGAATATTTTATAGAAGTAAATACTTCGTTACTACAAGATCCTAATTCAACATACCGCGTTACCAGTGGCGACACACCAAGTGAAGTGTCTCTTCACCTAAAATTTTCATTCAATTACGAATATTTATTTAAATTACATAAACAATTATTTATCGGCATTACACCTATTAGGAGTTGTTTATTTATTGCATACACACTCGTAGATAAAATAACCTTAGTGAAAACAAACACATTACACTTTTTCTGGTCCCCTTGTATTTAAAATTTAAATTTTAAATGCAGTCCGTCGAGCGTGAACACAGTGACCATAAAAAATCTTACCTACAACACTCGTGCAATTGTAGTGAGGAGTCGGCCTCAAACGTATTTTAACTATGCACTTATACCTCCGTTGCCATGATAACGCCTACGTCAGTATCTACAATTGGTTCACGGTGAATCGGGCAAGTGAAGAGTTTAGTCGCAATCAGCCGCTGAACTACATGTTCAGGTCGGTTTTTAAACGATTTCGACAATTTGGAATTCACATTTATAGCTGTAGTATTTAATGATATTTTCTCTCTTACTAACGTATTATTTGATGTTCTACAAAAGAAATCATTGGATATTAATTTTTGTGTTACAAAAATAAATAAAACTATTGAACTATTAAAGAGGAAAAGGAATGACGATTTCTCTGATACACTCTTCGAAAAGACTAAGGAAATAGAAATAACACAAATCGATATTTCTAAGCGCCCAAGCGGGAATACGGTAGCCTTACAAATAATGACATTAGAAGAAGATATAGAATTTTGTTTTATGAAGTACTGGATCACATTGTAATGGAAATGGAAGTGAGGTTTCAAGACTGTGATAAGTTACAATTCACGTCTTTGGCTGATACTACGAAATTCGAACAATATTATTCGGGTTTTCCATCTAAAGGCTTTGAAAATTTAAGTCAATTCTATGGCAAAATATTTACAAAAAGTCAGCGTCTTAAAAACGAATTAAATCTTCGTTATGCCAATTAAAGTTACCGCAATCTACATACCCAAGAACTACTAGAAATTCTCAACGAGAACAAAGAAATTTTTACCGAAGCCTACAAATTGTTTTGCCTCATATTAACTATTCCGACGAGAAGTGCATCAGTGGAGAGAAGGTTTTCTTGCCTTAAACAAACAAAAACGTACGTACATAAATGGAATATCTCAAGAGAGGCTTTCTTCTTTCGCAAATATTTCAATTCAAAAAGAACTCTTATTAGAATTAATAAAAAATCAACCATTTTACGAAGACATAATAAATAATTTTGCTGCATTAAAGGACGATAGACTTGGTCTACAACAACTAGGTAACTTGACATTGAATTATATTTTTTCTATTTGTTATTATTACGGTTATTATAACAGCACTTCAGGAATTTTTTTACTTGCGAGCCGCCACTGCGCGTTAACACATCTTAAATTAAGGGTTATTAAAAGTGTGGTAGTAAATTTTAATGAGGCATACACATAACGCAACAAATTGCGGCCCCATTCCAAAGAAGATTAAGAGGCGAAACGAGAGTCCTTGTTGATGTTCTTAAGTTCTTAAGAAGCAGAAAAGAATCGCAGGGACGCCCCTGAAGACTAGATTGAATGGAATCAACGTCAAGGGCCAAGACTTCAATGCGTTTATCGCAACAGCGGCACATCCAAAGGGTCACAGCAAGGGATTCGATAATAATCCACCAAAGGTAATCAGCAAATTCGCAATTGCGAATTACTAGTCAAGGGTTAAAATTCCAGCGTGTTTTTTTAAATTTGAGACTTGTCGATGGTTCTGTTCACCCCACCGTGAAAACAGCGGTACGAAAATCACACAATCGAAACCCATCGAAAATCCAAGCCGCCCTAGCAGTACTTGATTACGGCGCTCATCGCAAGCAACCGGGCCGAAGAAGATGTTAAATCCGACTGACGAGACAACGCAATGCTAATGTGCATCGACCGAAAATATTTCACCACATTATGAAATATGGTGCAAGAATTCCAGAACAATTTAACACGTAGGACTCCCTTCAAGGGCAGTTCAAGCGCGTAGACAATCGGCATTTCTCCATGATAACAAAAAAAGTCCACTAAAACTGTATTCGGGAAATAATAATATTGTAATCGGCTACAATGAGGTATTTAAAATGAGACTGTAATTCAGATGAAGCGGCAAAATCAAACGAACTTAACACGGTACGCAATATATTTTATATAACTCTATAGCAAAAAATTCATTCTCATCAAGTCTAGCGATCTAGGTGGCAAATTTATGGCACCACCGCGACTTATACACCTGTTTCTGAACTTTTGATTTGAAAATTGTCGAGTCCCTAGTGCAAGATGTGCTGGAGCACCGTCGTGCTAGAATCAGATATTTACCTTTTAATTTTGGGGGACATTTTGTAGAAGTTGAGGCAAATTATTTTGCAAGAAATACAAATATTGGGCACCGCTCAAATATGAGGCCCAGTCACAAAATCGCCCACAATTCCTCTACAAACATTTACAGTCCATTGTTGCTGTCCGTCAACGTACAATGTTGGGTTTTCTATTGCATAAAGATGAGTATTATGTTGGTTTGGGCTACCACTTTAGGTGACAGTTGCCTCGTCAGTTAACAATAGTTTTTGGAAAAAGTTAGAAGTTCTTGTTTCCTTTTCCAATTCCCACTCACTTTTTGTCAAAATCATGGCTACTAGATTACATAAAAATAAAATGTTTAATAATTCAACGGTTTATAATGAAAAAGTAAAACTATCGATTTTAGGCACAGGAGACTTTTTACAATAATTGTGGAGAATTAAGGTGCCAATTTAAAAATATAATAATATACAGAGCGTTCCGTTTGAAAAAATTGAGCAGATGCTCTTTAAAATAAATCAAATTTGCCATGGTGTAAACAACACCATGTATAGTAAAATTATTTTTTGGTTGTTGTGTCGTTTAGTACTTATATCACTTGGTTACATAAATCCGAAATACGTATTCTTAATTGATCGTAATATTAAACTAATTCGTTAAACCTTGTGCCGACCATGATTTTTACATTTTTTAGATAAACGCGGCAACGCCTCATCCAAATTAAAAAAGAACAGGGTGTTCCAATAAAAAAAATAATGCCTTATAGATGCTCCGATGTAGCGAGTCACCCTGTATATTGGAAAATATTTATATAGTGTGCGTATTTTAGCACTACAGCGCTTTAAAAAGAAGAAAATCTTCCAAATCATTTTAATAATGTCAATATTGGACTTTGACTCACTAATGAGCAACCCTGTATATGGTTCCCATATACTGCGTTCATGTGGTTTAAAATGAAAAGCCTGTATTTAATTAAATTCAAAGTTAAAATGATATATTTATTTAAAGTTGTATACTGTGTTTTGTTGTTTTTATTTAAACAATTATTATTTTTTGTTGGATTCCAATGTTAATTCCTTTTTCTCAAAATTTGGGGGGGGTCTATTTACATTTGGGATTTTTTCTTTTTCTGCTTAGCAGCGACGTCATGGATAAATCCATCTGATTATTTATTTGTTTATAATAAAAACCAATAAACAAGCGAACTCGGTTTGTTGCAATTTTGCAACCGCATAGACGGAGTGGCATTATAATATAATTTTGTTGCTAATTTAGGTTAGTGAACCATATTTAAAGCAGGTGAAGGTCTTTTCTATATAATTTTCAACCGGTTTTACCTATCGGTTTTTCTCAAAATTTTAAAATTGAATCTAATTTGTCATGCTTGTTTTTTTCGTGAATGTTTTATTAATTTATTGTTTAAATATATTTAATTGTTAAGACTGTTAGAACAAACTATACCTATCTACAAAAACTTTACTTCGGATCCTACATTGAGCTATAATATTTTTTATTGATTCATATTAATTAAAAACTAATTATATACCACTGGGGTACAATCTAGGGGTTTCAAATTCTAAAATTATTTTTATCAATGATGAAATGGAATTAGATTCATTTTACGCCAGTCACGACACTCTAGATTAATCAATGTTATAGTAAAAACTAGTTTGATATCACACAATTGACTATACCTTCTAAAAATGTAGACATATACAAGGTGTTTTTTTAAATCTACAAAGTTAAGATTAAGGTTTCAAGTTCAAAAAATAATACTATATTTTATCGAGCAATGATTTCATTACTATGCCATTATAATTAACTTCATTGGCATTCTATAAAATATTTGGAAAAAGTAAAGGTGGCACAACTTTCATTGCCGCCCGGTATATTACACACAAGACTAATCTTGAATATGGCTTACCAATTGGGCTATTGGTTTTAAAAATATTTAAATTTAAATCTAAATCTGGATTATATCTATATGCATGGAACAAAAAATTCAAAAAGGTTTCTGATTAAGCTTAAAAATTGAAAAATTCAAATACTGTGTAACTAACCTCGTCCTCTGCTTTCACTATTTACCTCTTAGAAGTACGCAAATTCACGTTTCACTTTCTTATTGTACCACTTTAACTATTGACGGATGCACTAAAATTGCACAGTAATTTAGATGGCACAGGTTTACACGATTTAATCATAAGATACACAAGCGCGTATCAATGAAACAATTATAAATATTATACACGTACGAGGTATCTCAAGAGTCACTGATAAAAATACTGAAACAATTCGGCAATCTCTAGTTTACCGCGCTCAATGCTTGAATGCTATCACCGCCGCAAGGTCGTAAACGTAGTATTAAACTGATTATCCATGTCACTTTTTGAAACAAGAAGTAAGTTTTGAGTCAGTATCAACCAGTTTGCAGGAATGCAGTACAGGTCGGTCAACGCAGTGTTATCACGAATGCGGATTATTTTGCATGTCGTAGCAGTGGCGTAGCCCCACCAATTGAGGGCGTTTCCTACTAGCCCTTCACGATAGGGGTTTGTGAGGAAACAATATTAAAATTCCTTAGAGATACCTATATACCAGGAGTATTCAAAGTTAGACAAGAATTTATTTATAAAAAGGGTATTACAATATTACAACGATGACAATTATATTACTCTCCCTTTCCAGGTTAAAAATTCTTTTAGTGGTCGAGGGCGAAGAGTTTCATAGTTTAATTTATTCTTGCAGCGGGGTAAGAGTGAGCACTGTCTTGGAGAAAGCAAAATTTTAAGATAAAGTGTCCGAAAGAATGCAGGACATATTGAAATCCGTTGAGAAATAGAGAAAAAATAAAAAAAAATAGCCCTCGTGGTTAACCCGGAAAAATAGCGTTGATGGCGTTTACACCAAAAATATTCCGAAAAAACATATAGATGTGAGAAAAGGTGAACTATCTGGGAGTCGTGGTCGACACCAAACTAACCTATAGATTGCATCTGGAACACATCACCAACAAAGCCACCAGGGCATTGGCTAAAACCCAAAATGATATACTGGTTGTATACGAAAGTGATTGTTCCTATAGTCACATACGCATCACTAGTTTGACGACACTAAACTGAGGTTACAGGAAATAAAAGGAGGTTAAGTAAGTTGTAACAACTGGACTATCTGGGCAGCACAGTACTCCAATTGCCGCATTAAAAGTATTTCTGGACTTGCCACCACTTCACCTAAGAGTGAAGGCGGAAGTAAAACTGAGGGCATACCGACTGAGAACGAATGAATATGGGGGGTACACGGGTCCCCCGCAAAACCATACCGATATCTTTAAACACCTACAAGAAGACTACGTCTAACAGATGCAGACGGACATAATAACGCATATCTTTGACTTCAGAAAATCATTTAAAGTGGTCATACAACAGCAGGACGACTGGAGCTAAAATGAGCCGCGAGTAAATGTCAATGGACAGGTCTGCTAGAGAGATGGATCAAAGACTCAAAATCGGAAAGGTATTGGCATATTTGAAGCTGGAACGGGCAATGATGTAAGCATAAACCTGGGAAGCTATGCCACCGTGTTCCGGGCAGAAACTTGAGCATTCTTCACCTGTGCTCAAATCATGATATAATGGGCCTATACTAACAGGAGAATATATATCATGTCGGACAGCCAGACGACGCACAAAGCGCTGTCAGAAAATGTACTCAAATTTAGGCCAGTCTTAGAATGCCATAGGAACTTGGTGGAAATGGGATCTTATATCAATCAATGTGGATCATGTGGGTGCCCAGATACCAAGGAAAATATGATAATGAACAAACGGACAAAAATATTCTCGAAATACTTCTAATGCGAAGTATTTCTGGACTTGCCACCACTTTACTTAAGAGTGAAGGTGGACATAAAACTGAGGGCATACCGACTGAGAACGAATGAATATGGGGGGTACACGGGCTACGTCTAACAGATGCAGACGGACAGAATAACACATGTCTTTGACTTCAGAAAATCGTTTAAAGTGGTCATACCACAGCGGGACGACTGGAGCTAAAATGATCCGCGAGTAAATGTCAATGGACAGGTCTGCTACAGAGATGGATCAAAAACTCAAAATCGGAAAGGGATTGGCATATTTCAAGCTGGAACGGGCAATGATGTAAGCATAAACCTGGGAAGCTATGCCACCGTGTTCCGGGCAGAAACTTGAGCATTATTCACCTGTGCTCAAATCATGATATAATAGGTCTATACTAACAGCAGAAATATATCATGTCGGACAGCCAGACGATGCTCAAGGCGCTGTCAGAACATGTATTCGAATCTAGGCTAGTCTTACAGTGCCATAGAAACTTGGTGGAAATTTGATCAAATATCAATTAATGTACGTATCATGTGGGTGCCAAGATACCAAGGAAAATATGGCAATGAACAAACGGACAAACTAGCGAAAGCTGAAGACGATACACAATCTCTGGGCCTACAACCAACCAGCAGAATAGCATACGCTACCGCTAGGAAGTAATCCAGAAAATATATAAGAAAAACTCATCGCGACTACTGGGACGACCACCCTGGATTGAGGAACTCAAAGACTATGATCAGAGGGAGATCAAGGAAAGAGACAAAAGAAAGAAAATAAGACAGCTGATAGGCATCCTTACCGGACACGGTCATCTGAAAAAACATCGATCCTTGATAAAGCAAGAGGACATCTCAACATGTAGAGTCTGGGAAGGGGAAGAAGAGACACCTGTTTATTGGTTATGCTACTACGAAGGCCTAACGGCCTGCTGACAACGACGCTTAGGAGAGCCAGAAGTAGAATCCAATATGACTAAAGAGGCTTCCATGACGACAGTCCTGAGATTCATCTGAGAACCAGAGCTCCCAATGTGAATCCGATTGAAAATACGGGGCACAATAAGACTTATAGGCCATGGTGCATGGGACGAAACGTCAACCTCAAGAAAAAAAAGAAAGTCCCCCTGAGCATTGCCTTGGAGAAAGTAAACAGAACTTTGTCTTCTCTTCCGTTTGGGAACAAATATTGATGACGTTTCAATACCGAGATGCTTGGAAAAATACGAACGGGAATTTCCAGATGGCGTGGTTGACTACAAACTGTTTTAGGTAATCGCAGATCGATGTGTCAAGACTATTCCGTGAAACAAGGAGTGTTAGACGAAAGAGTGGTAGTAGAAAAGCATTACTACATACTCTGGAAATCACAACAGCAGTTGGGGAAAAAATGAAAAATGGACCAAACTTCAATTTGTAGTTTATCACAATAAGTGGAGTTACATGTAGGCACGTGTGATGTAATGGATTTATGCTTATCGACTGAGAGTAGTTCAAGATTCATTACCAGCTAACCCTCTACAACAGTTACAATTCTACAAAGGAAGAAATTTTACCACCGTTTTTAAACGCTGACAATGCTAGAAAAATCCTTCGTCAATCGTCTTATTCGAGGTTTGTCAATTTAATTTTTTAACTGGCAATATAAGCAGAAACACAAATTTAGTCACGCTAAAATATTTTATATTTTATGGTTATGCAGAGTAATCTCCTTAGCTTAATACACTTATTGCAAAAAAAAAAGTCGGCAAAAGCTTTCAATTGAGAAATTACATTTTTCTTAATGTCTTCTACGTGTTGAAATCGTTTTCCGTTTTAGAACAATTTTCACTTTAAAATAGGAAAAGTTTGCTATTGCCAAGTCGGATGAATAAGGTGGGTAACTTACTTCAACGGCGCCGTGTTTCATGAAAAATGACTGCATAATCAGTACAGAATGGCAGGTGCATTGTGATCCAACAAGAGCTAATTATTATTTTCACTAAATTGCGGTTGCACTCAAAAAATGTGCTTAATAATCAGATTAGCACTATGTACTGTTTATTCTTCAAACACCTTCTAACTTTGATGTGGGTGCCATGCCACGAAAACATTACTGGAAAGGAGCCAGTGGATTGCCTGGCCAAAGCAGGTGCTTAGTCTCATTTCATGGGTCCGAAACCTTTTTATGGCGTAGCAAAATTCCAGGATTTAGCTGTGATCAATAAATGGGAAGACGGCCAAAAGTCTGGAACTATACATCAAGTGGAAGACAGGAAAAGAAATGTATTTACCATTCGTATCATAGAGGGCAGTAATTTCAAATTCAAAGGCAGATAACTTTCCTTCTAACTGGTTATTACCCATTAAGATGTCATCTCAATGTCATGGGCAAATCTCAAGACAACATATTTTGCTATATGAGGAAGAGACTGGACCAGCGAAACATATTCTTTGCAACTGCAAATTTATAACAGGCCAAAGGTTTCAATACACCAGAAGAAGTCTAGCGGTTGAAGGGTTTTATAAGGCTGAAAGGGTTTCACAGAGGATCTGAATAAGTTGAAGTGACGAGGGGCAGTTTCTACCCGAATAACTTCGGATACAGTGTACAAATCTACATTCCTTCAAGCACAAGTTCTTTACGGATCACATCTTGTTTATCGAAAAAGGTAATTAGCATGGTTTTGATTCTGGATTTTTGTAAACGAAACTTTTTGGCTGATGATAATTTTCCACTACCTAGCAGACTCTTGTGCGTTGTCTCGGGATTGTAATCAAACATTCATGAACCATCGCAGTTAAGAAAATGTGCAGTGTCGCGACAAGTCTGAACAAAGTCTACGCACGATGCAACTATTCTCCCTTTTTTTCTCCATCATATGACTATGCAGGACGAATTGGGCAAATCTTCATGTAAAATTTGCCAAATTTTTTCCTTATTGATGTTCAACCAATCATTCGCAGTGTTATTCGACGCTCTTTTGTCACAATCCGGAAAGTACATTGCCAATCCGCGTAAGAATGGAGCGATTTTTTTTTCTTTCAAAATCCAGCCATTTATACCATGCGACTTCTTTTTCTGGCCGTACCTTCTTGTTCAAGTACTGCATCTCTTAAGAGACGTAGCGATCTACTCTCCTACGTCTGTGTTGCGCATTTAACAGACATACGGGACCAACAGCTTAACGTGGGCACCGAACCACAGGATTTGTAATCACTTATACTCCAGTGAACATTTACTAGGCAGAATATCCTGATGGTTTTCCACAGTCTTGCGAAGGAGAATGGCCCATAAAAATCTGATGTTCCGGTACTGGGAATTAAACCCCAGCACCTTCAGCGTAGAAGTCTAACGCGCTAACTTCTAGCTCACGACCGCCGTACTTTAACAACTTTATATCTGCAGTTCCAATAATTTCGATGAACTTAAATAACGAATTAGACAAGGCCAAAGAAACACTTTCACACAAATTATAGAAAATATATGGAATACGCTGAAACGTATATTAGTGTGAAACATTTAAAGCAGGTGGTGGGCATATTGACAGCTCTTGTAATAAAATAATACCTGTTATTTTATAGTACTTTATTATTTTGCAATTTTTAAACAGTTGTTCAAAGCCATATACATTGACATAAATAATCGATTTAAGTGAGGTTATGTGTCTGAAAGAAACGACAAAACGGCCAAATTAAGAAAACAAGCTGTGCATGCAAAAAAGCACTTGCTTGACATACATTTTTCTTAAAGCTGATGATAAGACGTTGAGAAGTGACGTACCTGTATTTGTAGGTTACTTGCAAAATAATCGTTAAATGTATATTTTAATTTAAAAAGATCTTACTACGGGAACTAGTGACGTCATAGTTTTTGACACGTGAGCTATTTGTTAATCTCTTGCTTCAGTTCTTCAGAACCCAATATAAGGTTATATTATAAGGGTCAGCGTTTATATAATCTTCATAATAAATGCCAAATGTGCATTTGATTAGAGGAACACAGACCTTAACCATACTAAACAATAACAAATATTAGTACATATTGGTGGGGAGACTAGAATTACTAAAGAAAATCACAAAACAATTTTGTTGGTGTTGGTAGAAATAGAATCTAACCCAAATGTTTTTGTGAAAACCGTTGGTTAAACGACCCTAACCTCAAATTTCGTTAAAAATGACAACTCATCACCAAACCTAAATCATTAAAATAATTGAAACAGCCACTATTATTCTTTAACTGTTAAATAATGTGGTTGTGGTAACCGTTATTTCTGACAGTTAACTTGTACCCTAGGGCTTGTATTATTTTCTTCCAATTGTGAGGTTACGTTAAGCATCATAGTCAATAAACAATCTGCGTTTCTCTCTACATCCTTACCGTTTTTATTGCCCACAAGCTGTTTAGTTAAACCCCGACATTATGATTTTCTGAGGGCAACCTTGCAGTTAAAAATACCAAACAGTAACAAATATCACTAATTATTGGAAGCGTTAGATTAAGCGGAGGTCATTCATTGTAATACTGTTGCGTTTAAAAGTAATTTGTAACAATACATTTATGTGTTAAAAAATATACAGTAAAGAACAATCGGAGGAATGCAAAGAAGAGTCATAAATGTACAGAGTGTTTTATTACAAAAACATGTATTTATCTCAACAATGAAGCATTATTTTATTAAGAACATATATAAAATGTCAATGTTAGTTAATTATTATATTTTTAACGAAATTCCCAAACAAGCAATACGTTCAGGTAGTTGCTTAGGTGTATTGAAAAAAGAGACGCCCTCAAATTCTGTCCAGGGGAGGCTTCTATCCACTGACGCCTATGTATTCGCGACTTTGTTCTCTAAGTCTAAGGCGTGATGAAAATAAATAAATAAAAATGTAAATATCATGAAGTTGGGTAGGGGCCTCCGCAGGTGAAGGTCACCAACATGACCATATTTTGCCACGAGCACAACTTTATGTAAAATACAATTTGAATGCCTTTTTTTTTTGTCGAAAAAATATACTATATTACGTTGAATTACTGGTATAATACCTTCTTTTCGTAACTTGATATGATGAAATAGAATTTGTTAACACCTATCATTAACACATAAAGTTGTCAAGCAACCAACAATATTTACGCTAATTACCAAATCATGTAGTATGTACAGTTGGTATCAATAATTTTCGATTCAAAAATTTGCTAAACATTTCGCTTAAACTTTTTCATATTTTAAACAAACTTTGCACATCTGCACAGCATATTTCTGTAAATTAACTTGAAATTTGGACCAAAGAGTGTTTTTTTGTAACAGGTTCAACCGTCTGTTACGCTTAAATCGCTGTGTTTTTGTTACGAGGTGACAGCATAAAAACTGCTAGGAACTGTTGTGACGTGAGCATTCGGCAATTACATTCAATCTGCTGCTACATCATGTGTATCTCCGGGCTGCCAGTGACAGTCAACTTTGACGTTGGTCACAAGCAGTTCCAGTGACAAAATAACAGGTAAATATTTCACGATTTGTTCCTAAACCCAATCGTCTATGGTTCCATAGAACCTTATCAAGTATCAGATTATCCACTTAATTTTACAGAATTGATTGTAAGAATAACGGTTCCAATTATTAGATTACAATACAATCAAACGAGCTTATTTTACGGTTTCGATAAGTTAGATTTCCACGGGTATTAGTTCAAGTACCGCTGAACTGATAGCAGAGAAGTGGGTTACACAAGGATGTGATAGGTATCTGAAGTTCGGATCCCGGTGGAGCAGTACGAATACGCACTATCACTCGAGATCACAGTGAAATGCGGCCGGTAAGCCGCTTCTTCGAACCCCGGTTGAGGCGACCGTATTTCACTTAGTTAAGTTTACGGTGCATGTTGCGTGAATAATTAGTGTGTAAGGGACGCCCGCACCCCTGAAGTAGAGTGATTGAATGAAAAAACGAAGGTATCTGAAGTTGCAACATTAAGACTGCTATTATGTTTAATAGACAAACGTTCAAATTGAAACTCCGTTTTTTAATAAGAAAAAAAATACTGTAAATATCATTAAAAAATATTTTTGTTCATATTCTACACACTTTTATCTACTTTTCTACATAATTTCCATTTTTATTCAAACATTTGTCATACCGCTCAACAAGATTTTGAATTCCGACGTCAAAAAAATCTGCCGCCTGTGAAGAAGCCCAACCCATGACTGCAATTTACACTTCTTCGTCGTCGTTGACCACCAAGGAACTCCTTTAAGTACCGAAACAAGTGAAAATCGCTGGGTGTAAGGTCTGGACTGTAAGGTGGATGATCCAGTTGTTCCCATCCAAAAGACCTGATTAGGCCTTGTGTTTGTGCAGAAACATGTGGCCTTGCATTGTCATGGTGCAACATCACACCGGAAGACAGTAGGTCACGCCGCCGTTTGGTTTGTATGGCACGCCGAAATTTTCTCAAGGTCACACAATACGCATCAGAATTGATTGTTATGCCTTTCAGCATAAAATCCACTAACAAAATCCCTTTCCTGTCCCAAAAGGCAGTTGCCGTGATCTTTCGTGCTGAAATTGTCTGTATGGCTTTTACTCTGGTTGGCGATGATGTATGTCGCCATGCCATTGACTGTTGCTTGGACTCAGGAGTCATGTGAGACACCCAAGTCTCATCTCCTGTAACGATGTGGTCCAACAATTCATCTCCTTCCTGATTATATCGAGTCAAAAACGATAAATCACAGCCCAATCTTTTTGTTTTGTGATCGGCAGAAAGCAGTCTTGGAACCCACCGAGAACACAATTTTCGATAATTGAGTTTCTCCGAAATAATGGTGTACAAAACTGACCTTGAAACCTGTGGAAATTCAATTGATAACTTTGAAATCGTGAGTCGTCAGTCCTCTCGAATTTTGTTGTTCACATCACGAACCAAATCTTCAGAAATCAGAGAAGGTCGGCCAGGGCGTGGCTCATGCACATTAACCCGCCCGTCCTTGAACATTCTCACCCAATTTCGAACTTTACTGTCACTCATAGCATTATGACCGTAAACTTCACAAATCTGACGGTGAATTTCCGCTGCTGCCAAGTTTCTTGCACTCAAGAAGCGAATTACAGATCGTATCTCACAGCAGGCGGGCGACTCAATTTTCTTAAACATTATAAACTTCTACAGCTCAGCACACAGACAGACGATACGGCTGCAAATGGCATCTAAACGCGCGCAAAGCATGCTGGGAGCAGAGGCGCGCATCATTCTCACTCTCATTCATAAACGGACCTTATTTAAAAAATACTCCTCGTACATTTTAAATTTGCAAATGGTATCCGGTTTTGAACAAAGATAAAATTGAATGTACATTTTTGTCGCTTACTATCACCTAACATACATTTAAGTAAAATCGTTTAAAAAATGTTTTAAATTCCTGTTTATTTTTAACGGCTAATAAAAATACTATACATAGTTCAAATTTGAATATTACAAAACCTTTAAAAACCGCTGGCTTCTTTTTTTCAGATTTTTAAATAGATTGTTTTTACGTAAAACGATTATCTAGGAGATTGTTCAAATTACAAAAATACAAGTGCTATTAGCTATTTACATACAAAGTGCAGCTAGTAAACGATATAGCATTTGCATTCAAATGTAATATGATTAAAATCCAGTGTAGTGTGGTTTATTAATGACAAAATAGTAGAAATAGAAAACGTTTGCTCTGACTATTTGCAATTCAATTTCTTGAGACATTTTAGATATATTACATAAAATTATGTAGGTTCAATTTTACAATTAAAATTTCAACGTCTTATTGGTCTTCAAAAAGATATTATTATACATAATGCATGGTTTAGTGTTCAGAATGCTACTAATCTATATATTCAGTGTTTTCAATGGTCTTTGACGTTGCTTACACTGAGTTTATAATCATATTATTATCAGTATGCAGAAGAAGGAATAATCAGGTTTGCTGACTACATATTGTATCACTTGTGTAAGATGTGTATATACTTGGTTTGTTATGATTAGCAAATGTCAGAGGAAAACATATAGTGGAACATATAGGACTGAATGGTTGCTAATAGTACCGATTTGAGTAAAGAGATGCATTCATCTAATAGAATATTAATCTGTGCACTTGGCAATCCTCTATGAAGTTGGACGTTGGAATTATATTTATATGCCCTTAATTTATTATCAAAGCTGTGCTCAGTAATGGCACCGTGTGTACCTAATTAAATAGCTGTGTGACCCTACTTTATTATCAGAGCTATGTGCTTAATAATGTTAGCGTGTGTGTAGCGCTTGTTTGCTGAGCAAAACGTCTATTCTGGCTTAGGTTCGAAACCCCAGCATTTCTATGCAATTTATAAAAATTGTGTGCTGCAACCCAGCGCACACAAATTTCCCAATCCGGTTAGCAATCGTGCAATCTTAATGCTAAAAACCTTCTCTGGAATTTCTGTCGTTAGGATTGGAAATTAAATTGCTGGCTCCCCGTGTTTCTACTTTAGCACCGGGGAGAAACACTTGGAACGAAAAAGGCTATAAATGATGTGTGTACCTAATAAAATATTTAGCTGTGTGCTTCTATTTTACAGTTCGAGCTGTGTGATGACTAATGATACTGTGTATATCTAAATAAATAGTGAGCTGTGGTTCTTATGTTACTGCTAGAGGCTAACTACTCAATAATGGTACTGTGTGGGTACTTAATTAAATACTGAGTTGTGTACTCTTAGTATCAGTAATTGTAGTGTGCATGTTTAATAAAATAATGTGACGAGTGACCTTAATTTTTTTATAATATATGTGTGCTGTGATTTAGTATTAGATCTGTCTGCTTAGTAATGGTACTGAGTTTACAAAATTAAATATTGAGCTGTTGCTCTTTTTATATTGTTAGAGCTGTGTGCTCAGTAATGGTACTATATGGGTATTTAACTGTATACTTAGTAGTGACCTTATTTTATTATAAAAGCTGTGAGTTCAATAACTGTAGTGTACGTACCTAATTAAATAGCGTGTTGTATGCAGCTAAGTTATTGTGTGTTCCTATGTGTTCTAAGATCTGCGTGTTTAATAGTGGTACGGAGTTTAACAAACTAAATGTTTAGCTGTTGCTTCTATTACTTGAGCTGTGTGCTCTTATTTTATTATTATAGCTGTGTGCTCAGTAACGGTACTATATATTTAACTGAATACTTAGTAGTGATCTTATTTTATTACTGAAACTGTGTGTTCAATAATTTCAATGTGCGTATCTAATTAAATATCGAGTTGTATGCAGCTAAGTTATTGTGAGAGTTTTGAGTTCGTATGTGTTATAAAATCTACGTGCTTAGTAATAGTATTGAATTTACCAAATTAAATATTAAGTTGTTGCTCCTCTTCTGTTACTAGAGTTGTGTGCTCTTATTTTATTATGAGAGCTGTGTGCTCAGTAACAGTACTATCTGGGCACTTACTGAATACTTAGTAGTGACCTTAAATTATTATTAAATCTGGGTGTTGAATAATTATAGTATGCGTACCTAATTAAATAACGGGTTGTATGCAGCTAAGTTATTGTGAGAATTGTGTGTGCTTATGTGTTGTATGACATACGTGCTTTGTAATGCTACTGAGTTTACCAAATTAAATATTGAGTTGCTGCTCCTCTTCTATTACTGGAATTGTGTGCTCGTATTTTATTATTATAGCAGTGTGCTCAGTAACGGTACTATATGGGTATTTAACTGAATACTTAGTAGTGATCTTATTTTATTATTAAAACTGTGTGCTCAATAATTGTAATGTGCGTATCTAATTAAATATCGAGTTGTATGTAGCTAAGTTATTATGAGAGTTGTGTGTTCGTATGTGTTATAAGATCTACGTGCTTAGAAATGGTACTGAGTTTACCAAATTGAATATTAAACCGTTGCTCCTCTTCGATTACTAAAGCTATGTGATCTTATTTTATTATTATAGCTGTGTGCTCGGTAACGGTACAATATCTGTACGTAATTAACTACCGAGTTGTGAGCTCTTGTTCTAATGTTAAATCTGTGTACTGAAGAATTGTTGTGTGGATATCTAATTAAATAATGAGTTGTATTGCTCTAATATACTATGAGAGTTGTGTGCTCCTACCTACTGTTACCATATATCTGTAACCATTTAAATATAAATTCCTTGAAGAAAGGGCTTGCTTGTAAGTCTTTTTTGTTTCACTAATTACTTTCGTGGCTTTGCAATACTTTTACCATATGTACTCTAAATTTGACGAATAAATTAAATAAAGTATAGTAACAGAAATATAAATTATAACTGAACTCAAGTTCATACAAAAATCAATACAGCTGTAATATTGTTACCACGAATCTTCTTTCACGTAATAACAAGGTGATTTTGAAAAATACATGACAATATTTAAGCTCGTTGTATTTTAGTTTAAACGAAATACCCTGTATAATAGAAAAAAATACTGTAGGGCATTGCTTAATTGTACTTTTCCAGGAACACAGCAAATACATAAATATTACAAGAAGAAAACAAAGATATTAAAAAGCTATTAACTCAAGCAACTCATTACACAAACGAGATAATACCCTTGCTACTGGCTAAAAATAATTGAAATCAACAGATTCAAATACATTTGTAGATGAGGTGTAGGCAACCCATCATAGAGTAAATAGTAAGACACGCGATTTAAATTGATCCTAATGTTAAATAAGAAAATACGTTCGATATATACACAATTTTTTTGAATTTATTGCAATCATTCGTGTGTAACATGTCGTGCGCATGTTCTGTTAGGAAGAATATAAGTAGAAATAATATGTTTTGTCTTTAAATTTACACTTTAGTTAACTGGTAAATTCTACAGAAATTATATTATCACTGGAAAATATTTAATTGTTGTCCAATCGCCGATAGAATGCATTTGTTATTATATCTTCTACTAAATTACTTATAGGTTCTATCTGCTTTCAGTATTTATTAATTTTCAATTTAAGGATGTTTACATAGCGTATATTTGGATATATCAAACTAGCCGCCGAACTCAATCCTATCGTATTTAACGTTAATTTAGAAGACATTTGGTAATAATTTTTAGAAACAAGCATAAACGTTTTAATGTGATGAACTGAATGAATTCATTCAAAATATAATACCAGTAGGTACTATAAAACTTCTCGTAATCCATAGTATGTGGTATATCTTAGCTTAGCGTCAATAAAAATTTAGATACCTTGCGATACGTATTTTGGGTTGCCTATTTTTAGAATGCAGTCATCCAAACTTGGCGTCCATGGTTAGGCAAAGGAACAAGAGAACGGCTCCAAATGAGATAAAGACGCCCGTTTAATTTGGAATAGAAGGGCACAAGACCGAGAAACACGCCGACAAATTGGGGCAGCCGACATCCAGAAATGGATTGAAGAGGGCTAATGATGATGCTACTTTTTGTAATGGTAAGCTCGTATCCTCCCGCGAATCACCCGCACATCTGGAGTATTATAATCCAATCGACTATCCTTATCATATCGAACCTCAAGGAAGAATCAAGCAGTCAATTTCCCTGCTGTGAATATGAGAGCAATACAATCTCCTGGCTGAGTGTTTCTATTCGACATAAGCAAAAATGCAAGTAGATATGTAAAACAGCAGCATGGCACGCCTGAACTCGATGTTGAACTACACGGACACTAAAATAGACATAGATTTCCTTTGAGGTTTACCTGAAAAGCAATAGGATGTATAGTAATAGATGTAACAATAACACCGGCAACAAGTGATGGACATTTGGGTGAAAAGACTTCAATTCCCCAAAGATAAAATACTTTTCAAGAATAATTTTCTTACTTGTTCACTACGACAAAGTTTCGCAGAGCTATTAAATTAAATTACCTGCATTCACGAGATACTAAGTAAAATAATTAAAACAATTACGTCTAAAATAAATATCGGAATTGGAAGCTGCATTCGTTTCTATTCAGTTTAAATCAAGATATAAGAAAAAGCTGCACTCTGCAGTATTGTTTTGTAGAATATGTTACAGAAGATGCTAAAGAAAAATGAATTTTACAGAGATAGGAGGTTCCTGCTGCTTCTCTTAAATACTAATAAAACATGGAAAGGGTTGCAAGAAAGTGTTTTTGAAAGATGTGTCAGTACTTTGAGCTAAATAAAGAGGTAGCAAACTTTACCGCAGTTTAACATTGTATTGTAAATGTAAGCCGTAAAAGCAATCATAAAACTAAAATTGACCTCAGACGTAGAAATAAACAAACTCAACAGACTCCAGATAAGTGAAACATGTGGCTCACCTCTAGGAGTAATATATTGTTACGAACCCCATACCTAAAATTCAAAATTAAATTATTATTGCTTCATAGCTGTCGTAATGTGATTTCGATTACTTGCATACACATTTATGTTGCAAGTAGTGACGCCATTTTACTCAGCAAATTCAAAGTAGGTACAATAGAATATTAAACTAGGCAATGTGGAATAAGTAATACGCTTGATAAGTTGAAATTAACTAATAACCAGGTCATTGCTTATAGGTGCAAAAGGGGATTTACAAAAGCACACTTAAGATTGAATTAGCCAATATGGTAGATAGTGAATAGTTGGCAGTTGTTGATGGGTGTTTGATAGAAGAAAGTGTCCCCAAGAACAAACCCCCGGCCCGGTGCCTCCACCATATGTTACGCCTATGGTTGTAACTGATAAGGAACCCCTTGTCCTTATCGCTGGGATCACCAGGGAAACAACTACCCTTATATAAAATGATTGGATTTATTAATTACTACGTACTACAAAACTATGATAACTAAAGCTAGGATAGTTAGGCAAATTGCTTTTTTTAATAAATGGAAGGATTAAAGGCAGACCCAATTTTAAATCCGTTTTAGAATGCGTGCAATTCAAAAAAGCAAATTTTATTTTGCCTTTTTTGCCTTTTTTCGTCTTTTTTTTTTGGATTCTGCCATTTTTTACGAGTTTCCTATTTTTCTTGCCTTTTTGTGCCTTTTATGGTATATTATATTACCTACAATTTTAAGAAACATATTTCTTAAATTTTCAATAAAAAAAAATATGCACATTTTCCAAGAAAAATGCACATTTAAAATTTCTGAAATAAATTGTAGAAAGTATTATTCCCAAACACTTAAGGGTAGAGGCTTAATGGGTTTTACCCTTTATTGTTACCGGCTGAAAATTTCTCAGAAGGATTATTTTCTTGAGATTAACTTTAATGAGCCTACCAGTATTGTCAGAAAGTTTTTTACTGAATCAGCCAGTTTGTCACAATTTTCGAACGTGTTAACGTTAACGCCGTTTCTTTTAATTTCCTCAAGTATTCTTCAGATTTTGTAATTTTTTATTTATTCCTGTCTTTTTTGGTAATGTAGCCTTTTTTTTTTCGTTTTTGCCTTTTTTTACTTTATTTTTGCCTTTTTAGTGCTTTTTTATATATTTTCTTTTGCCTTCTTGCCTACCTTTTTCGACACTTTATTTTGCCTAACTATCTTAGCTCGAATGATAACTTATTCTAAAACATTATCTAAACTACTTACAATAATACAGACAGGTACAGCGCCATTGCTAGGTTTGTTCTTGGGGCACTCTCTTCTATCAAACTCCCACCAACAACTGCCAACTATTCACTATTACCATATTGGCTAATTCAATCTTAAGTGTCCTTTTATAAATTCCCTTTTGCACCCATAAGCAATGACCTGGTTATTAGTTAATTTCCCTTATCAAGCGTATTACTTATTCCACATTGCCTAATTTAATATTCTAATGTACTTTGAGTTTGCTGAGTAATGACGTCACTACTTGCAACATAAATGTGTATGCAAGTAATTGAAATCACATTACAACAGCTATGAAGCAATAATAATTTAATTTAGAATTTTAGGTATGGGGTTCGTAACAATATATTCTCACGGCATCGTCTGTAATGAAGAAAAAAATAACTGTGGGGCGAATAGAAACATTATGTTTTTATTCACCCGAATTTAACCTAAATATGTTCATTTTCTTCATAATTTTTTTTAATTAAACGGTGTGCTTTTTGAACTTATGATCCCCATTACATATACAAACAATTCGTGAAGATGGACTTTTCACAATTTCAGACACAGCCGCAAGTTTCACGTACGGTATTGTATGAAATTGTCACGAACAGGTTGCAGTACCACAAACTTTGTGCGAGTTGGTGCCAAAGATGGTGATGGATATTTACAAAACTCTGCAATGACAGCCCTGCATCGCACCGAAACTAATTGCGATGAATACCTGAATCACATTGTAACTGGCAACGCAACATGGATTTTGTACTCAAATGTTGAAATCAAGCAACAATCAATGCAGTAGAAGCATGCGAGTTCCCCTACTCCAAAAAGTTTAAGCAACCTTTAGCGAACCGAAAGGTTATGGCTACGGATTTTGGGATAAGGAAGGCCTATTGTTGGTTGGTTTACTGGAACGTGGTACTACAATTAATGCAAACATGTATGGTGAGACCATAAGAAAATTGAGGAGACGATTCAGAATAGAAAGCGAGGATTGCTGACCTCCGGAGTTGTGTTTCTACACGATTAACGCCTGTCCGCACGCGACAGCTCGCACTGTAAAACTCATTAAGCAATTCAATGGAGACATTTTTAACCATCCCCATGCAGTCCCGATTTGAGCGCCGAGTGACTGTCACCTCTTCTTTTATTTTAATAAATTTTTAAGAACCTGCAACCGTTTTCTCGGCAACAGCGACCTCAAAACGACAGTATAAAATTGGTTCTCATCACAGACGGCATTCTTCTATAACGAAAGTATACAAAAACGTATACCACGGATGTTCACAAAAACCAGCAAATTGCCATTGCACTGACCTTGCAGCGCCACCAAACTGATGGCGATGAGTACCTCAATGACATTGTCACTGGCGACGATACTTGGATTTCGTACACAATGTTGAAACCAAGCAACAATCAATGCAGTAGAAGCATGCGAGTTTCCCCAAAGTCAAAAAGTTCAAGCAAACTTTAGCGAACCGAAAGGTTATAGCTACGGATTTTGAGACAAGAAAGGCGTATTGTTGGTTGATTTTCTGGAACGTAGTACTCCAATTAATGCAGACATGTATGGTGAGACCATAAGAAAGTTGAGGAGGGCGATTCAGAATAGAAAACGAGAATTACTGACCTCCGGAGTTGTATTTCTACACGATAACGCCCTTCCGCACGCGACAGCTCGCACTGTAAAACTCATTGAGCAATTAAATTGAGACATTTTTAAGCATCCCCCATGCAGTCCCGACTTGAGCGCCGAGTAACTGTCGCCTCATCTTTTATCCTAATAATTTTTTAAGAACCCGCAACGGTTTTCTCGACAACAGCGAGCTCAAAACGACAGTATAAAATTGGTTCTCGTCTCAGACGGTAATTTTCTAAACGAAAGTATACAAACACGTATAACACGGATGTTCATAAAAACCAGCAAATTGCCATTGGACTGACCTTGCAGCGCCACCAAACTGATGGCGATGAGTACCTGAATGACTTTGTCACTGGCGACAATACTTGGATTTCGTTCACAATGTTGAAACCAAGCAACAATTAATGCAGTGGGAGCATGCGAGTTTCTCCAAAGCCCTAAAGGTTAATCAAAAAGAACCGAAAGCTTACGGCTACTGTTTTATGGGACAAAAAAGGTGTATTGTTGGGTGATTTCCCGGAACGTAAAACCTTAAGAAAATTGAGAGGCGATTCAGAACAAACGGTAACAACTGCGGGCCTCTGCAGTCGTACTTTTACACGATAACGCCCGACCGCACGCGGCTGCTTGCATGATGTAACTTATTGAGCAATTCAATTGTAAAACTTTTAATCGTCCCCCATACAGGCTGGACTTAGCGCCGAACGATTATCACCTCTTCCTCCTTTTTATAATTTGTTAAGAACCCGCATCGTTGTTTTCGACGGCGATGACCTCAATCCGACGTTAAAAAATTGGTTTCCGTCACAGGCGACAACCTCTTTTACGCTCGATCGGTCTTTAATTTCCGAATAAACCTCCTAAATGATAAATTAAGGAGATCTGAAGATCCAAAACATTCCTGTAGACAAATACGAAAGTGCTAAACAACAATAAAAACTACAAACCATATTCTTCGCGGATGTTTCACACTAGTTGTAACATATTGTGCACACTAACAGGATATTGTGGAAAATATTATACGTCAAGAACTGACATATAAATATCATTTAATAGACAAGCCAAAACCCGAATACAAATACTTACCTGAAGTGGTACTTGAACATGAAAGCACCAGGCTTTACTGGAACAGGCAGATAATCACAGGTAAACACATAACATACAATAGACCCAATATAACGTTATTAGATAAAATAACAAAGGAGACCTACTTAATAGAAGCTTTAGGGTTCTAAGTGGATTTTTGTTGCAACAACGTGTGAATATATCAAATTTAATGGTTGCGTTAATTTCCAATCGCAGACGATAAACCTTTGACTACGTTAAAGACATAACAGAATAGCAAGGAACTCCTAATTACATATCATTTGTGGAAAAATTATGTAAAAAGCATGACAGAAATGTTAAGCATGGGATCTTGCTTGTTTGCAGAGTTACAACTTTCATTATATGACAGATAAAGAACGCTATTTTCGTAAATATTATAGTTTTCATGAAATACTGCATGAACGAAATTGTACCATACGAGGCTTGTTCAACTGAAACCCATCTTTGCTCAACTTAGCTTTGAAAACAAATGCAATAATTCAAATGAGGTTTGTTAATGTTAGTAGTGTTTGTAACAACACATTAATAAGTTTCTGACGTTTGAATTTGATTCTGATTTTTGAAACTTCCATTTGAAATGGCGTTCGTTGTTGAAAATCCCTCCAAGTTTGATCAGCGTGCGGTCCTATAATTTTTATGCGCTGAGGGTGTGCAACCATTGCAGATTCATACGCGAATGCAAGCAATGTATGGAAATGCATGTATTGCGTACCCAACTATGAAGGAATGGTGCCGAAAGCTTAAGAATGGAAAAGATGTGACTATGAATGAGCCGCGACCAGGTGCACGGTGTACTGCATTAATAGAAAACAATATGGCATGTGTGGAAGGCCTTATTAGAGAAAATCGTCGAATTACAATTAGAGAAATTTCAAAACTTGTTGGTGCGAGTGTTGGATCGGTCCATAATATTGTACGTAATCTGGGTTACAGCAAAGTTTGTTCGCAATGGATTCCTCGTTGCTTGTCTAATGAACAAAAATGCTTGCGAATAGTCTTATCTCTATAGCACCTCACAGACTGCAGGCAATGTGGTGATGAATTCCTTCTGTCAATGGTTGCTGGTGATGAAACTTGGTGCCATTACCACGATCCATCTAGTAAATTATTGTTGATGCAGTGGAAACATTCAATTCACCACCATCGAAGAAGTTTAAAGCACAACCTTCAGGCAAGGTAATGTTAACATTTTTTTTCGACCATTAAGGACCCTTGTTGATAGAGTTTAAGGAACCTGGAGTAAATGTCAATGCAGATCTGTACAATGAAACTTTGAACAAGCTTCATCAAGCAATAAGACAGAAAGGTCCAGGAAAACTTACGCCTCATGTTGCTAATGTGGTAAAAGAAAATCTTCAATGAAAGAAATGGAGGGTTTTAGAGCATCCACACTATAACCCGGATCTATTGCCTTGCGATTTCCATATTTTTGAACCGCTGAAGAAGACGTTGAAAGGTCGGCATTTTGAGTCTGCCGCAGAACTACAAATAGCTGTGGAAGATTTCTTCAATCAGCAGCCGCAAGAGTTCTCCGAGCAGGGCATACGTCGGTTAGCAAACCAATGGGGTAGGTGCCTTAGCTGTGCCGGTAATTATTTGTAATTAAATGGTTGAATACATTTTTTATAAAGCAAAGATAGGTTTCAATTGAAAACACCTCGTATTATGTTGGTCGAATGTACGCCAACAAAAATTCAGGAAGAAGATAACCTTTATATAATACCTTGGAAAGGCTGTACGATAAGTTAATGTATTTGAACGCTTTAAGAAATCTGCTAATCTATAAAAGCAATTCAATTCTGAAAATGACAACACTGTTTCATTAACTGTTGTTGCAGGTCCATTAATATCAACTAGGTCAAATGAGAATGCTATAGATGTAACAAGATCTACCAGATATTTCATTCTACAGAAACGTGGGTTTCATCCGTATGAATACAGAAGTACCGAAATTCTTCAACCGATAGACATGGAACTGAGAAGAATATTCTGTCAGTAGTTCGCATACCAAAGTTGATGACAACTGCTTTTGTTTATTGGATGTTCATTACTAGGCAATAGAAAATAAGCATATAAGCAAAGAAAGCAGCCATTAAGCGTACTTTGGTGTCAGAATATGGCGCACAATAGTGGAAAATGGATTCTATGACATTGAATGCTGAAACATATCTTCAGTTTTAAGACAAAACATGGAAGATTTCATACATGAAACACTATTAGCTAAAAGACGTAAATACTGAATTCAGCAAGACGGAGCTCCTCGCCACAATGCATGGGTTACTCGGAGTTATATAAACCAACAGTTTGGGAATTATACTTATGGACCAGTAGCACGGTCATCTACTTCATTTCTTTCATGAAAGATAAAGTTTTTGCATATACGTTCAACAACATTGACAATTTAAGAAAAATTCTAAAGACAACATCCCAAAAAATCGACATGCTAATACTAGGAGATTCTTCTGGGTTCTAAAATGCTACAAAAGATAGAACTTCTAAGATATAATTGAACACATTTCTTACATATTTTTAAAATTTGTGTTAACATAAATACCCGCCACCTTCACTCTATTTCGAATTTGGTTCCTCCTGTGTTTAGGATATTCACAAAATATAGATGAAACGAAATCTGTATAATCTTCACTACGAACTCAAAATTATATGCCTAAGATTACAAACTCAAACCCCGAACACACTTCCAACTCCGTTGATGGAAGGTGTAAGAGCATCCCTATTTTAGATATTTTCAAAATATCGATTAAACGGGTGCCAAAATATTATATAAATACAAAAACATTAAAATCCCCGTTACAAATTTACTGCCACACAGTCATTTGTGAAGCTAAAGTTGAATCTCTATTTTTATGTTCTGTAATCTTCTATATAATTTCAAACAATGTTCATGCATTAGAAATAAAAAAAAATTTGTATGTAGCCGCTACAGCATTTATGCAAATTAAATTCACGTACAACAAATTTTTCAAAAATCTGTGTACTTACTGTGCGATTTGACGTTCGTACAACGCTGCCGAGATGAGAGGACCATCCATAAAAGCATGAAGCTAGCCTTCCACAAGAAAACCAAACAAACAGAGAACATACTCAAAAGGGCCAACCTCAGTTTAATCAGAGAATCCATCCATGACATAAGAAGAACTCTGGACCAAGTCAACAAACAGCTATTACGCCTACATCTTCAACTAAGTAACTCCATCCATCCGTTACTTTGGCAAACTGTGGACCAGCTGAGCGAGTTCAGGGCTGAAACCAATACCACCCTGAAAACAAACAAACAAACAAGCAGAAAAGTTCAATCGGCTCCAATCAGAACAGAAACCAACAAACATCACTGAAAAACTACAGTCACCGAAAGTGGTCTACAACCTTTCAAGTCACCAACTGGATGAAGCTGCTCAAAATGTCCTAGCTAAAGGATTTAACTTCGCAGTTGGCCTCAGTCACTTACTTGTCGAGGACATAATTTGTGGAGTTGAATCAGCTGTCTCAGTACTAGACAAAACCACAGCTGAAATTATACGCCAAGACTTTTCTTATGTTTTACGAACCTCCAAACCACCAACAAGGAACCTACCACGCGAAGAAAACCAAGCTCTACACCAGCTAAGGAAAAATGAAAACATCATCATACTACCTGCAGACAAAGGCAACGCAACAGTAGTTGTGGACACTACGGAATACAACTCCAGGATTAATTCTCTACTACAAGATCCAGCCTACCAGCCCATCGCCACGGATCCTACCACATACGTAAAGAAAACTACAAAAAACAAGATCAAACAGAGCCCTGTTGCCGAAGACATACAACAACAGCTGATACCCAGGAAGAAATCATCCAGATGTCCGAAACTCTATGGGCTACCGAAAGTACAGAAACCAAGAGCACCTCTCAGGCCAATTGTCAGTTCAATAGGATCCCCCCTACAACAGCTGGCAAGATGCCTATCAAAACAGCAACCACACCGAAGAAGCCGCATCTTACGTTAAAAACGCAAGTCATTTCGTCGAGTTACTGAGGAAGGAAAAAGTAGAGCCAGGCTGGTTACTAGTAAGTTTCGATGTGGTGTCACTGTTTACCAACGTTCGCATAGAAGAATCTCTGGACATAATCAAACAAAAATATGATCCATCAGCCCACATACTGGAATTGACGACACACTGTCTCAAGAACACGTACTTCCTGCACAACAACCAACGGTACAAGCAAATAGAAGGCGCATCAATGAGCACTTCGCTATCCCCAGTCGTAGCCAATCTATTCATGGAAAACCTAGAACAAAAAGCACTAGAAACAGCAGTACACAAACCCATACTCTCACTACGATATGTGGACGACACTTTTGTTATTTAGCAACATGGAGTGGCACACCTTAACAGCTTCCTGGACCATCTAAATAGTTTCCACCCAAAAACCAAATTCACGATGGAAATGGAATCAGAAAACCAACTACCGTTCCTGGATGGTTTGGTCAAAAAGAAATCGGACGGAAATCTGGGTCACACTTTAAAATTTTGGAATTATTAACGACAATCAGCGTAGTAAGCGACCGAAGATAATCTCAGTTAGAGATGAAGCTATGGCAAGAAGAACAAATGTGACAGATGAAAGTTTTAATTCCACCTAGATTCTGGTCCGAAGCTATTGGCGCAAGCGTCTGAACTTCCACTGTGAAAAGAAGACCGCTTTGTTCTGGACTTAGAGGATGTAGAGCAATAGCGAAGTCACCGAACTACAAAGCAATGACTGAAGATACTATTTCGTAATGAAACTTTTAACCTCAATAATCATGCTGCCAATACGTTAATCAGAAGGTTTCTAGAAAAAAAATATTTACCAAAATATGTGTATCCAACAATTAAACATTCAAGTGCTGTTATGTTATGGAATTGCATGTCTGCTCAAGGAGTTGGTCGATTGCATGTCGGTTCAGTGCTAATGAACGCCACAAAATACCTCAAAGTGTTAGATGACACCTACTAGGAAAGACCTCTTTGGTAGAGAAACATTTATTGTTCAAAACGATAATGACCCTTCTCACAAAGCAAACCTGGTTAAATCGTGGATGTTGAACACCGAAGGAGAAGAAGAAAAAAAACCGAATCAAAATACCGAAGAAGAGAAGAACAATAATTGTTGGTACCTGAAATGTGCAATCAGCAAAGACACAAGAAATCATAAGTGAAATAAAGACAATGGATATGGACATTATAGAGCTCACGGAAATACAGAAGAAAGGGAGTGGACTTCAAGAAATTGGACCAGACCACTTGGGTATCTAAATGTAGGGAGTTGGAGACGTACATTGGAGAAAGAAAATGAAGTGAAGTCTGGAGATTCATAAAGACATTAAACTTTCCACTAAATGAAAAGATAAAGATCCGTCCTATCACCGAAAAACAGTGGCAACGACACTATAAGGAATTATACAGCAGAATCACAAGAAATCTAGTCGAAGAACAATACAAAGATAGAGAAACAGAAGAACAAAGCGGTTTCAGAGCTAGGAGGTCCTACTTAACAACCTTTTCACATTATCTCAAATAATACAAAAGGAACAGGCTACGGGAAGAGAATTACATCTAGAACTAGCAAGAGCATACGACAATGTTCCAATACAGAAGATGTGGGAAGTAATAGAGGGAAACGTAGAACAAACTCTGGTTGAAGCCGTGATAAACTTTTACGAAGGACAGATAGCCAAAGTCACCATGGAGCTGAATTAACCCAGGTATTTAGAGTAACGAAGGGGTTGAGGCAAGGATGCCCGTTGTCGCCAATGTTAAAGTGTATGTACATGAAGCCCTGAGAGAATTGAAAATGAAATGCAGCACAATAATATACACTCTACAATTCGCAGACGATCAAGTAATAATAGCTCAGGAAAAAGATGACGCGGAGTCTATGACCAGGCAACTACGGGAAGAATACGGAAAATGGAGTTTAACACTAAACACTGACAAGACAAAATATTTGCCGCTAGGTACTACACAAATAGGAGAATTAGAATAGAACACGGGAGAGGTAATATAAAGATGCGAGGAGTACATATATATATTTAGGAGCGAGGATAGTTGAAGAAAAAAAGAATGAAAGCAAAATAAATGAAAGAATTAAAAAGAGTAAAAAAGTAATTGGTGCAATTAATAGTATACTCTGGGATATCCTGCTAGGGAAGACTGGAGCACCCAAAACTGCAACCTTCTAGCTCCCAAGGGCCCTGTGTGGTTCACAGATGGCTCGAGGACCCAACAGGGTACAGGCGCAGGTATCTATGGCAAATCACCAAGAGTAAAACTTTCATTCTCTCTCGGCAAGTACGCCACCGCTTTCCAGGCCGAAGTTTACGCTATACTGGCCTGCACCATGCAAACCTAGAAAAACGTTTCGCAAACAAACACATCTACATTTGCTCGGACAGCCAATCAGCTCTCCAAGCCCTAAAGTCTTGCAGAGTAACTTTGGAGCTAGTGCTTGAATGCCGCTTGACGCTGATGCCACTCTGTGAACACAACCCAGTAAAACTGTTGTGGGTACCAGGCCACAGCTACATCGATGGTAACGAAGAGGCGGACTCGCTGGCCAGACACGGCTCTAATGGGCACCCATTCCACAATACAATGCAAAACTAGAAATGAAGAAGTGGGTGAAACCCCAATTCGCTCAGGACTGGCCGTGGCAACAAGAACGTAGGCAGGCTAAACTCTTTATCGGAGAGGAACCCCTACCAAAGTTCCAAGAGCTCCGAA
>JABXWE010020863.1:0-28005 GCA_014611495.1 Limonius californicus | reverse complement strand
CGCTGAAGTAGAAATACCGGAGAGCCACAGTTCAACGTCGAATCGGAAAGACAGAAATTCCAGAGAAGGTTTTTAGCATTAAGAAACCACAGCTGCAAGCCGGATTGGGAAATTGTGTATGGTCGGTTGTAGAAAAGATTTTTATAAATCTGCATAGCAATGCTTAGGTTTCGAACCCAAGCTAGAATCGATGTTTTACTCAGAAAGCGAGCGCTCTACCAACTGATCTACCACCACTCCTTACAACAAACACATCAAGTTAAGATTAAAAATATTATTTTCAAGAATGATACAACTTCACCTATCTAGAGTTGAAAAAAAATTCTAGCAAAAAACACAAATAACGTAAAAACTTGAAAATCTTGACTTCATTTGTTTCACTCGTAACCCGACGGCTCTTGCCAGATTGGTCTCGCGATCGACCCAAATTGGCTTCGCGATCGACCGGTCGATCGCGATCGACTTGTTGGCCACCCCTGGATTACATGATGCATACAATTTTTCCAAAGGTCAGAGAAATATTGTAGTAGTATCAATTCAGTGTCTAAATTGGGCGATTTGTTTCCTTTCCGAATACTTATTTTGAGCTGGCTCCATATTAGCTCAGTTGGATTGAATACACAATATTATGTCGGTAAACGTAATACAGTATGGAATAATTTGCTTGCCAGATCGTCTATATAAAATTGCTTGGAAGAAGTTTTTGTTTTTAGCACCTGCAACAATTCCTTCTTCGTGTAGCTTTCTTCATAAAACATATCACACTCTCGTAAAAAGTTTGATATGTCGTCTTTTAAACCATTGCAATTTGGCAGTTTATTAATTTGCGTGGAATGGTAGCTGGCGTTGTCTAGTACTACGACAGAATAACTGGACAAATTCGGCAATAAAGTATTTTCGAACCACGACTCGAACAATTCCGCTGTCATATCCTCACGGTAATCCAAACTCGAATCGTAAACATTTTTAGCCGATATCAAACGTCTACACGGCACCCACCCTTCATCGGAACCGGCATGTAGCAAACTGTTATATTCATTTAAAAATTGGTCACAATCTAATGGCCGCCCCATAGGACTTAAAAACGCTATTTTAATTGCAGTTTTGTGTTGACTACAGGTTTATTAGTATTTCCCTTTCAGAAATTAATTTATGAATAAACCAGTCTCAAGGTTTTCTTTCTTTGTGAACTATATTTGCCGATCCAAGAAAGCATTTCCAAAAATTCCCCTTAGCTGCGTTAATGTTCCAATATCGCTTCTCCAATGTTTTCTCGAAAGTTGCACGTGGCCATTTGTTCTAGAACAAAATAGGCTGGGAATTTTGGAGCGGGGAAGAAGTCAGTAGACACTAGACCTTTGAACCGGTACGACGTTTTTTTTTTGATCGCGGTTCTTTTCATGGCTGCTCTGCTATATCGAACCTACCGTATCGTACTTTTGCTTTAGGCAAAAGGAAATCTTCGACAAAGTCGGATTTGATTATATATTCAGCAGTGCTAGCCCTAATACAAAGCAATTAAGTGTAATTGTTCTCTCGATTTATTCGGATAAAAGCGGATTGATCCCGTGGAAATTGTGCTTCGTCGTTCCGCTAAAACTGATCCAGTGAAATTGGAAATTGTGCTTCGTCCTTCCACAAAAATTGATCCCGTGGAAATTGTGCTTCATCGGTTCACCAGTTTGAGTCTGTGGAAGCAGAGGTGAATTAATTTTCCAGGGGCGTACCTACGGACGTTTCGTCCGAACATTTTCAGAAGTCGTCTACCCATTTCCTGCCGGACCGGGGGAAGCCCAAACTGTACCTACATCTGTTAAACTCCTCGAAATTTTGCCTGCCTGCATCAAAATTCAAGGTAAAAATTAAAGTTTTGTGTTTCTGTGAAACGAAACCATACGCTGCTTGCAAAATTCAACCTCATTTAACTTTTTTTTTGTAATAAAAAGCGCCCTTCAGTCGCCGATTGTTTTTGTTTGCACTAATAATTGTAAAAAGTAATTTTTTTTTGTATTGTGTAATGCCTGTAACACTCGACGCCTTTGGCCACGCAACAAGGTAAATATCGTGCGCCAACGGCGGCGAGTTTTGTTTTCTGAACGTTCAAATATCATTTGTAAAACTATAAAAACACAGTTGACTATCATTTTTGTACCGTCATTTCCTGTATCGCCATTTCCAGTAATTTCATTGTATGTGTTTTAAAAATTTACTGCCTCTTATTATTGTGTCTCATTTATTTATATAGGCGGAGGCACACTAAAGCTGAGTTCCATTCCCGTAAGCTGTTGGCCTCTTGGTCTTCCACGAGGACCTACAATCAGCAGGATTTGGAAGGTGGCGCCCACTAATTTTGACTTATCCTGTACACAACTAGGAAGATTTCCCCCCGTAAGCGATTTTCGCGAACTCCCCCTACACCACTGAGCTAAGCGGTAGGCCTTTCCGCCTATCCGGTTACGGGTCGACGGAAAAGCCCTTTCTGTTGTTTTCTCTATATACGTTTTTATTGCCCCTAGGTATTTCCGCCTCCATACCTGTAACCTCTTCGATTCCATAATTACTTGACGTTTGCTTATTGTTCGATACTTAAAACCTATACTTTTAATACATTTCTCTAATGTACTTATAGAACATTGAAAACCGGTATCGCTTAATTTTTGGCGTAACGATTTAATCGTTGGCACCGTACTCTCCTTATACATTTCATAAATTTTTCGTCGAACTACATCCTCGTCATCCTTATCAAATATTTTACCTATACCATAATCACACCGTTTTTTACGGTTCTGAGGCCGTTGTAAACACTTAGCACGATTTGTTTAGCATCCAAGTATAATTGTTTTTTACTTTCGATATCTTCTATTTCTGCACCGCTTTCTTGCGATACGTCTCCATTGGCGATTTCTTCATCATCACTCCAGGATCTCCACATTTAAAACCCCGATTCGTTTTGCTCAAAAGTTTGAAAACAACTGCTGCCATGTTGTAGTTTTAGGGATAAATACATTAAATATCAATTTGAAGTCATTTATGTATAATGTTTACGTTAGATCCTGTTTATTGATTTGCATTCTCTAAATACTTTTACAACTGAAAATGAGTTAGAATGTTGACTCAGTCCGGCTTGTCTAATTAAGTTGCTTGTAATGCGCTTATCTTCTGGTGCCATCTTAAGACGGATTAACCAAATAGCTCTAGGCCAACTATATACGATTTAAACCCAATGAACTCCCAATGCGTTTTTAATTATTAATTATTAATTTAACCTAAATATAATTCTAAGAATTAATTTAAATTACCCTTCTTTCCGTTAATTTATGTTAAAACACACACTTGTATTATACACTATACATTAGTGAAAATTTATAATAGAGTGGCTTATTGGAGTCCTATTCTACATGTCCATAAGCAATTGGCAGTTTTAACGGCTGCTTGCACTTATTGTTATATATGTACCACATCATCATCATCATCATCATCATCTGACATGGAGCTGACTCGAAAATACTTATTGTCCGTTGTAAACAGGACAGAGTGTATAATAAAGGAGTTAATAAAAAAAAACTGTATACGTATATATATACTCGTATATTCGTACCGTGTGCTGACCTTGAATCCTCTCCATAAGTAAATACATACGTTTGTGGAATTCTTTAATTTCCTGTTCCGCAAGTTGAATAGCGCACCCAGAACACAGAGGAACGTTAATCTTTCAGAGATTACATCTATTTCGTTATTTTCTTAATACTAAATTAACTGATAAATTTGAAAAACTTTGAAAGAAATGTTGAAAAAGGGTTCGAACTCTGCCCAACTCTACTCAAATTTAAATAAAATCATATTTTTGAATGAATTACCACCAGAAGCAGAAAGGAGGATTCGAACTCCCGAAGATCGCATTGTAAAGCGAATCCTCTGCCACTGAGGTATGCTGGTGCCAATCGCGCAGCGAGTTACGTAACCAGCCATGCTACTGTACTGGGACCCCTCTATCTTATCGACCCTCCTTATCATGTGCATGCTTTAGTGTATAATCGATTTCTTATATTAGTTAAGTTAGTCTAAATCTGTCCATTGCTGTTGCATGTCCTTATGTATATCAATGTTTTGATATTTTGAAAACTCCTATGTCAATAAAACTGCATAGTAAAATTAAATTGTTTTAATCGTTTCGGTAAACGAATCGAAACTAGCGCAACGTCCATTCTGTGTACACCTTGTTCTGGGTGTGTTTTTCAACTTGTGGAGCAGGAAATTGAGGTATTACACAAAGCGTATTCTAAGTCAGCACACGGTATATTACTAAAGTTAAGTGATGCGAAAATCCAAACTGTAACAATTTCTTTTCTGTGAATTAAATTACAGACCCAAATTGTACCGTTACTACTTTATTGCTCTAGAATAAAATTTCAAAATTTTGGATCGCCAGTTTTTGTTGTTAGTTTACAGCAAAAATCCTATTTTTTAATTGATTTCCAATTTCGCATAACGCAAGATTTCACACATACCTAACTACCTTATACGTTGCTTACCTGTATAAATTACATTATGACATCAATGCAAAATACTTTATTTTATATTTTAATTTTAGAAGTATGTTACTAAGCATTCTACTACAAGTCAAGTGTATCACAAAATTTGCTGAATGTACTTTGTGTACATTGCAAATAAATATGGATATTTAAAAATAGTATATTATTATACGAGTTTCATAAGAGGGCTTATTGTAGCACGCGTGGGTGCTCCAATGGAACAAGTGCTACAATGCCCGTTATGAAACGAGTATAATATACTATTTTATCTACTTTGAGTTACTGATTATGGAGAAATTCAAAATTTCTGTTATTAAAATTGTCGCATTGCACAATCTCGGGATTTTTGGGCGTAACGTTGGCGAATTGTCAAGTGACATTTGACAGTCGCCATCTAACGGGCAAAGTATCAATTTCGTTGTTCTGACATTTGAATTAGTTTAAATTTGAAAAATTTAAATAACTTGAAAAATTGTTTAATTAATTCGTTAAAAGTTAAGTTTAAGTTATATTTGATTGTAGTAAATTTAATAAATACAGTTCAAAGTTTGTGGTTATGAATTTGTCATCTGACGTTTGTCGTTCTATGATCAAAGTGAAAGCAAATGTCACCACTATTAAAAACCAAATAGTTACCAAAAACAGTTTAATAATAGAGGATATTATTACCAAAAACAGTTTAATAATAGCCTTCATTATTAAACTGTTTTCGATATCATAATGGACCTATTATTAGTTCAAAGTAGATAAAATATATTTTAGTGTTGTGTTGCCAAGGCGACTGAATACTCTGTAAGTTCATAAATATAATTTCCTAACCTGCGAATCCATCTGTTTCCGCGCTTGTTTTATAAAAACATAAATTCGCTTAGTTGGAAAGCTATTGCGAATGTAAAAAGCTGGTATGAAAATATTTATATTGAAACCTCGTTTTTCAGGAAGTTTTAAAATAATATTTACGCATTGAATATCAATGATGAAATGAAATAGTTAAATATTTTATGTGGACTTGAACATCCCACGGTTTCCAGGAACTCAAAAAATCATTATGAATTTTTGCGAGTCCAGAGAAGAGAAACAACAATATCTTGTCTGTTAACTCTGATCCCATCTTTCTTTAAACACTTTAAGCTACATCCTATTTCATTAAACTGGAGTGTCTGTAATGTCCTGTTTTCGTTGTAGTGTGTTTTAACTGATTATCGATTTGTAGAAGAATCATTTCGTGGCAACCGTAGAAGGAAGCATTACGACTTGGTGTTTTGAAAGTTTGTTTTAGAGGTTCGTTTCGCGTTTTTAGCAGATCGACCTCACTTTGAACCGCTGTTACACTCATTCACTATCAATTTTTGCCAGAACTTGGTGCGTGCACGCACTTTCAATAGAACACCCGCTTCGTCTCCCATATTTTCGTTATCTCAGGACACTTTTATGAAGCTAGTCCCTAATTTTCTGCTTTTTACTATTTTTATTTTCTTGTTTTTGGTAGGCTTCATGAGTATTGCATTATCATATTCAGTAGCGTATATTGGTTTTCAGTTTTAAAAGGATGCATACCACACAGTTGTAGTGTTAAATTTGTCCAACTAGCTGGTTGATCGAGTTCAGTTTTAAGATTATGCAAAACAATGCTTGAAAAATGGAAGTCGGGGAGCACATACTAATTCTTAATGGCAAATGCTATTTTTTCGGATTAAGTAATTCAGTTCTTAACACATTATAGTTTTTAATATTAAGAAATCCAAAAAAAGCTGATCCTCAGAGGGCTGTGGAATGAAAAGTCACGTCTTTACTAGACTAAATTATTAATTAATTAGTTATCTTTTTTTTTGATACGCATCTGACAGATTGTTAAAATGATTTTTAGTACATTTCAAAGAGCATTCATTATTGAATCTTACTTTAGGAACGACTTTCAAGTTGGCGGAGAATGGACCTATTCGATTCCTCCTTGTTTTGTGGAATTCCGAGAGAGGTATCCCAATGAAATTATTACATACCAAAAATTTTATGCTTTGGTTAAGAATTTAGTCAGCAATTTTCGAGAAACTGGAAGTGTTGGAAGGAAAGAAAGGTCTGGTAGGCCAAAGAATATAGTACCTGCTTTAATTGAAACTGTAAGACAACGAAGTGACGAGGCTCCAAAAACCCCAATTAGCCATTTATGCCAGCAAGTTGATGATTTAACTTACGGTACATGCCACGGAATATTGAGACAAGCTTTGTATCTGCATCCTTACCAATTTATTTCCGTTAAGAAGCTTTTAGAACAGGATTTTCCAAAAAGAGTTCAGTTTTGTCGTTCGTTTTTAGATAATCTCAATGATGAGCACTTAAATTTAACCTTTTTTTACCAACTAAGCCTGGTTTTACCTTAATGGGTATGTTAATTCACAGAATATGCGGATTTGGAGTAGCGAGAATCCACATGTTACAATTATAGCTCCTCTTCAACCACAGAAAATAGGAGTCTCGGTTGGAATGAGTCGTCGTAGGTTAGTTGAGCCAATATTTTTCGAAAGAAACGATAACTGCAGCAAGGTACAGGAACGAATTATTGCAACCTTTCTTAAATGAACTTCACGATGATGAGCTACGGGATGGTTTTCAGCAACAGGATGGCGCAACAGCTCATGCAGCTGCAGATACAATTAGTTTTTTACGCGAGTATTTTGATGACCGAATCATTAGTAGGAATACTGCAACACCCTGGCCCCCTCGCTGTTTTGGACTTTTATCTACGGCCCTATTTGAAAAACACCATTTTTAAAACTCCAGTTAATGATTTAAACGAACTGAAACTTAGAATTGAAGAAAACTGTCAAGAAATTAACAACTCATCTCAATTATTACAAAATGTTTTTGAAGGTATGAGAAGAGGAGTTCAGAAATGTTTGGAGGAAGAAGGCAGACATTTTCAACATCTGTTGTGATCATTACATTAGTGCAGGTTTATTCATTTTTTTTACTGTTGCCCAATAAAAGATTTCTACTCCTAAAAATGACGTTTCATTATTATTTAATTCCAGCTAACACAACCTAACCTGAAATTGACATTATAAACATTCCTTTAGTTTAGAAAAGACGTGACTTTTCATTCCACAGCCCGCTGGGATCAGCTTTTTTTGGATCTATTGATATATTTGTGTATAATAGATTCAGTAGGTTTAACTTCAGTACATCCTTCGTTAATATTTCACAGTTTATAAACGATACTGATTATTATTGATATTCATAATGTAATTTTTTATTCGGGCTTTTTAATTATATTTAAAGCTTAGGTGAAATCCGTATTACTAACTTCGCTATAGAGTTTTTTCTATATATGAGAACTTAATAACTATTATCATTCATTTAAACTAGGAAGTTTGCTTTAAGTTGTTTGTCCTGTTAAATTGATGGAACCGTTCGATATTAAGTAAATACATAATCACATTGTCCTCCATTAAGCATCTCAGAGTAAATGGAACATCGGAGTTTACACAAAGCAGACAATCTTTGGCTGTCGATCTTCCCAACACAACTACAACTATAATTGTTATGCATACATGGCTTGCAATTAATATCAGTCGGTTTGATTACTTCGTTGTATATTTATCTTTACACTTCAACAATTTAGAGTTAATAAATTTAGAGACAAACGTTTTACAATTTTTGATTGATGAAATCTCGAACATCTTATATTCATTTCACATACTGTTATTAAACGAATTCTAGTTCAATAGAAACAGGCCAATCTTGTAATAATTCTTTGAATTTATAAAAATTCTCGATTTAATGCATCAAGATCAATTAAACAGCAAATTCTTAAATTTGAACATGAATTATTTGGTTCCAGTTTTAAAAAATTCAGACTAGTGTTAGCTACAAAATTGTAAATTTTCGAGTAAAATTATAGTTGATGCTCTAACATGACTTTCTAAAGTCTACTCCCGGTAGTTGTGTGCGGCTTTATAAATATACTTCTAATTCCAGCTGCTTTCATTCAGCATTTTAAATATTAATTTTAATATACAGTATGGAAACTTTAACTGAATTCAATTCTGTAACTTGAATTTCTGCAAAAATTTCTAAAACAAATCAATATTAGTTATGCACTGGAAATATTTCAGCAGTCATGTCCTTAGATTTTTTTCACCCAGAGTATTGCAAAGACCCCTTACTATCTTTGTCAAATGTAAGAGTATGCCACATGACACATCGTTTGAAAGCTAATTTCAAGAGGAGTACAACTCCTGTGCTATTTTCTAATTATTCTAAGAGGTTGCTTGCTAAACAAATATAAAACGTACAATGTAAGTTAAAGGCTGTTTAATGTAAAACATGCCTCAAATGTGCATCACTTTTTTTTTGGAAAAAAGCGAATCGACGATTAAACCCATTACTTACAAGTTGTTTTTATTAATTTATTTACAATTTAATTTAAAATGTTTGTCAATTTCCAAATGCATTGTCGAAAGCATACCAAATGAGATACCGAAATGTGTGTATTTTTGTGAGTAATACAGTAGCGATTTTCATTTTGTCGTAAAATTATTCATAAAAATGTTATTCTAAGCTTTAGATATTTGTTAATAATTTAGGCAATTTAATACTTTGTTATGATAGGCGGAGTTCGTTGGGAACGCATAAGATCTTGTTTGTTTATATGCGGTCGCTAGGCAACGCGCTCAAAATCGAGGAATTTTGTCTTAAAAAACAAGTCAGTTGCTATAAAATCTTGGAGCAAAAAGCACGTTTTTCCGCAGCTTTCAAGAGGAATACAACTGCTGTTCTATTTCCTAATTATTCTAAGAGGTTGGTTAACAAACAAAAATAAAAAATGTGCATCATGTCTTTCTTGGAAAAAACCAATCGATGATTAAACCCATTACTTAGATTTTGTAAAATTACTGATGAAATTTGCCTTGGTTCAACCCTGATACGTAGAAAATATAACATGTATTGTATTTCTCGTGAATTGAGCATTCAAACGATGTGTCAACTGGCATACTCTTAACATTTTATAAAAAAAAAGTAAGAGGTGGTTGCACCCCTTCGGGTGAAGGTAAACTAATAACGTGACCGCTGAAATGCAGCCAATGAACAACTAACATTGAATTTAGGAATTTTAACAGAACTACTGTATATCCAACTTACAAAATTTATTCCAGTTTAAGTTTCCACACTGTATATATAGAACGAGCCTTGGAAACGTGGTATAGAAAATGTGCAGGTACAGCAATTCCCATAAATAAAAAATCATTACACTCACTAATATTTGCAGGCATGCACAGAATATAGAAACTTAAATATGTAGGTTTGATCACCTCAAACACTGGGAAAATTAGAAAAAAAGAATTGTAAGAGTAGTACACAGAACCACCTGGAATAAAAACGTCACCGAAGAAACATATTTAAGGCTACTATAGAGACCATAACGTATAGTGGAGAAATGTGGCCAATGACCAAGGATGTCCGATAGAATAAGAACAGTGAAGCTGGATTACAGGCGAAGACGCCTATAATATCCCGGAGAGATAGAATACGAACAGAAGCAATTTGAAAAGTAATGAAGGTTAAAACATCAATTGCAAAACTATTAGAGGACAGAGCACTCAGATGGTACGGACAAGTTCAAAGAAATAGTGGAAGACCAGCCGTTGAATGGAAACAATATATAAGGCGATTCTAAAAATGTGCCAAACACTTTAACCACGTATATCTGATTTATTTAACCCCCAAATCACCTAATACATTTTTTTCAAAATCGGTACCTTTACGGAGATAGGGGGCTTTAAAGTTTTTACATCAATTCACTGAAACGTAAATAAATTTTTTTGTGTTTGTCCGATTTTGATAAGCTTTATTTTGGAAAAATGACTAAAAAGCTAGGCGTTCCTCAAACTGTGGTGCGCGTACCCCCGAGGGTACGTGAAAGGCCTTCAGGGGGTTCTTGGTAATTTTAGATTACGCATAAAAAAAAATATGAAAAAAGAGAATCTTGTAGAATTTTTTTCACACAGTAAAAAGAATATCAAGAAATGATGTCACTCGGACAGGAAGTGAAAATAAGAAGGTTTTAGATGGTTCATATCGCGTGTTTCTATTCATAGCATAAAGTGGTGCAGCTGAAACAATTGGCGAAACTTTAATTAAGCATGCAGCAAAAATAATAGCAGAAATTATGAACGGAGATAATGTAAGAAGGTCTTCTGATCAAATTTTCCTTTTAGATAGTACCGTCGTTCGAAGAATCACGAAAATATGAAACAAATATTGTTATCCGATATACGTAAGAGTCGATATTAGGCGTTGTAGGTCGTATGAATCCACCGACATTACAGGTTTTGCAAACATTATAGCGTTTGTTAAGTAGGAAAAACATCCGAAACTTCATGATGATCTCTAATTTTGTCAACCATTACCAGAACATTCAACAGGTGAAGAAATATTCAACCATATAAATATATTTATGCATCAAAATAAACTTGATTAGCAGAGATATGTTGGAATAAGCACGGATCAAACGAGAAAGCCATGTTCGGCTCTAAAAAAGGTCTTGCTTTAAGGATTCAAGAACATACAGCAGATGAAAAGTCGACACACTGCTGCATACACAGAGAGGCTTTGGCTTCATACATGATGTCTACAAAACCTTCTAGGTGAAACTGTAAAAATCAATAAATTTTATTAAACGCCGGCCTGTAAGTGCCAGCTTTTCTCTCAGCTTTGCGAAGAAATGGGAAGTAATCATAAACAACTTCTTTTCTATAGCAAAGTTAGTTGGGTTTCTCGTGGAAAAATCCTTACTCGTTTATTTGAATTTCGGAACATACTACAAGTTTTTCTTCCTGACAATTTCGAATAAAAATATTTGCATAATTGGAAATGGCTCAATCAATTAGCGTGCCTGGAAGATATATATATATATATATATATACAGGGTGAATAAAAAGTAAGGATCATCGAAGCTACAGCCTTAAATAATAACTTTACAAAAAATAGTTTCTAACAAAAGTTTCCTATCAAGCTATTTGCCACAATTTAGGGTTTTGCATTTTTTTTTCGTTTGTTATATGTTTTAGCTATGACGTCATCCACATTTTTTTTAAAGGGAAACCTATCCTTTTTATAGCATGACAAGTTAATGCTTTTTATTCTCTATACAGTCATGTAAAAATATCATACATATCCATAATAAAAATTTCAAGAACAATCACGATAAACATTTATTTTTGTCACTGGCAACAATTTTCATCAAGTACACTTATTGCAAGATAAACAAAAGACAACAGTAGGCAATTGTTGGAAAATATTTAAAATTGAACAAATGCAAATCTGTAATGTCAATTCGGTGACAGCATTAATAAGTGGTTAAAATTTAGTCTGTGTCCTGTGTTAAATACGAATTTCTAATCATGGTACGTTTAACAGAAACTGAACGTATCGAAATTTTGATGATGATTGGGTACGGTGATGAAAAGAGAACTCACGACGATGTGTGCACTTTATTTAATACTGTACATCCAAATCGTGAACCTGTTATGCGGTCCACAGTAACCAAAATTAATAGAAAATCTAGAGAAACGGGCCACGTCAAAGATTTGGATAAAATTGGCCGTCCAAAAGTAGCAACAGACGATAAAATGTTGGACATTGTGCTTACAGTTTCCGAAAATCCTCATACTACAACTCGACAACTAGCCCTGAATAATAATGTTAGGCGAGGAACTGTATTGAATATTTTACATTCAGAAAAATTTTATCCACATAAGGTTAAACTTGTTCAAGAATTATCACAAGATGATTTTGATAGGAGAATTCAGTTTTGTGAAGAAATGATGGACAGGTGCCATAACGACCCACAGTTTGTGAATGCTATTATCTTCTCAGACGAAGCCACATTTTCTTTAAATGGAGCTGTATATCGGCACAATTCCCGTTATTGGTCGCGACATAACCCACATTGGATGGAAGAATTACAAACACAGTATCCACAGAAAGTAAACGTGTGGGCGGGAATTATAGGAGACAGAATTCTTGGTCCTTTTTTCTTCGATGGCACTTTAAATGCTGATGGGTATTTGGAATTTTTGAGGTTTGACCTTGTTCCCGTGTTAGCTGTTTTATTTCCAAATGCAGAAAATCCGGAGACGCCGATAGAATTTGGTTGCAACAAGATGGTGCTCCGGCTCATTACGACATTCATGTTCGCCAATATTTAGATGGAATTGTTACAAATACGATGATAGGAAGAAGAGGACATATTTAGTGGCTAGCGCGATCTCCGGATCTAAACCCGCTTGACTTCTTTTTATGAGACCATCTTAAAAGTACAGTGTATACAAACAGACCAGACAATTTGGAAAATCTAAAAATTCGTATCCGCGCAATACGAGCAATATCACCTGTTACGGTTCAAAATGCAGTTCGAGGATTTTCTGATCGTATTGCCCACTATCAGACAGTGAATGGCGAACAGTTTGAATATTTGCTTCCTTAAATTGATTTTAAATATGATTTGAAACAAGTTTACTAATTGGTGGACCTGCTCTTGTCTTTTGTTTATTTTGCAATAAGTGTACCTGATGAAAAATGTTGCCAGTGACAGAAATTGTGATTGTTCTTGAAATTGTTATTATGCATATTTATGATATTTTTACATGGCTGTATAGAGAATAAAAAGCACTAACTTGTCATGCCTTAAAAAGTTAGGTTGCCATTTAAAAAAATGGCGATGACGTCATAGCTAAAACGTATGACAATCGAAAAAAAAATGAAAAACACCAAATTGTGGCAAATAACTTGATAGGAAACTTTTGTTAGAAACTTTTTTTTGTAAAGTTATTATTTAAGGCTCTAGCATCGCTGTTCCCTACTTCTTCTACCCTGTATATACATTTACTGTATTAAATAATCTTAACTTGTATTTAAAAAATTTCTCTATTTCATATCCTAGAAAAAGGGAAGGCCACTCTGGCAAAGATGAAGTTATGGCAAAAGCGAGTTGGTAATGGAGAATTTGATGCGTTTCCAACTCTTTATGAATTGCTCGAAGGTTCAAATGAATAAATTAATGATGACGTGAAAATTATTATTATGCGGCATTTACAAAGCTTACCAATACATCTTGAAAAGCATTTCGCTGAATTGGACGTTGATATTGAGTTTAATATCAAGAAATCTCTGCCTCCCCCTGTCTATTGCTTCTGAACATTTTATAAAAAATGAAAACTACCAGAATACGTTATCATTGTTTTGACTACAACTACATAATGAATTTCCTGAATTAACAACGAAAGCTTTATAGTTCAGTTTTCCATTGGCAAGTTCATATCTGCGCGATGTGAGATTTTCTGCCCTTCTAGATATTAAGACGAAAAAGAGGAAGTATAAATGTCGAAGCTCATTTAAAATTTTACTCAACAACTACGGAGTCTAATTTTGTTGAAATGTTATCCCACAATAAACAATTTCATCTCTCATATTGATGATACATTGATTAAATTAACTTATAATTAACGGTATCCTTATAAATTTTGTTCTATTAAAATTAAATTATATTTTTTCGTTTATGTGTACATCTAAATTCAAATAAAATAAACGTTTACAATGACATGCCCTTTTTCATATTTTTTTAATTTGTTGAGTAACATTATTATTATTATTTTAATAAGGGGTATGCAGATATAATAAAAATTGAAGAAGGGCTACACGGATATTTGAGGTTTGAGAAACACTGGACTAGACTAATAGCAAAGAATATCTACCTGTAAGTAGATATTCTTTGTTAATAGTATGTAACCAAGCAGATAGTATCTGCCTGAATTCGTTTTAAGCAAATATATTTTTATTATGGAGCAGAAATACTATATTGTGAATTCCGGGTTATGTTAAAATTAGGTTCATTTAGCAAAATACGGATACTCGTGCCCGCCTGTTAAACATTTTTGGATTCATTCTTGTTTATTATTTATTACTAGTAGCATTACAAATAGTACGACGAATAAAATAGCTACAAGAACTAATATAACTGAATATTTCTACTTATCTACATAGCCGAGAATTTACAATAATCTGAAAAACTAGTTTTCAAAGGTAGTAAGAAGCTGTTTTTCATGAAATAATTATTTGCCTGCAACATCTACACCATACAACGCAAGATAATAGTTTGGAAGAGGACGACTTGGGAAGATCGAAGATATTAGCATGAAACGAACATCCCGTGAGGGAAGACGGTCATACAAGAAGAAGAAGGCGGTAGAATGTGATTTTACATTATAGGGTGTCAGTTTAACACGTATTATCTACAGGTGTTTATAATTGTTTTAGGCAGAGAGAGTAACAAAGGAATATTATAAAAAATAGATATCGCAGGCAACAGTTTTAATTATGGTAAAACCATTAATAAACAAGTATGTATTTTCCGAATACAACGTTACGAACTAGATTTGACAAGATCTTTGTCATAGTACTAGACTTAAATAAGCGTTAAGAAATTGATTTATATTGAACATATTAGTCATTAGATTTAAATAACAACTTGTTACGGGCCGAACGAGCTTTTCCGTCTATCCGCAACCGGATAGGTGGAAAAAGGCCTGCAGCTTAGCTCAGAAGAGTAGGGGGAGTTCACGGAAATCGCTTACGGGAGGAAATCTTACTAGTTCTGTACAGAATGGGTCAGAATTAGTGGGCGCCACCTTCCAAATACAGCTGATAGTAGGTCCTCGTGGAATGCCGAGAGGCCAGCAGCTTACGGGAATCGGACTCACCTTTATTGTGCCTCCTCCTATACATATGAAGCTTGCAAAATTTATGCACAAACAAATACAAATACAAAATAATAAAAGATATACTGAATTTTAAAACACATATAATGAAATTATTGGCAATATAAAAGAATGACAGCACAAGGTGATTTTAATAACTCTATGTTATAAATATAGTTACTTTGAGCGCTCAAGCCGAGGGGCTCGCCGTCGTTGGCGCGCGTAATTTGTCCAAACGACTACGCGGCCTATGGCGTCGGAGCTTACACGAATAACACAATATATGTATAATTGATCTTTACATTTGGTAATACAAAAAAAAACTGTCGGCGACTGAAGGTCGCTTCTTATTACAAATAAAAAATGGTTCAATCACTTCGAATTTTGCAAGTTTACTCGTAAATAAAAGAGTTTCTTTTTCACTATAAAAAAAACTTAGTTCTTTACCTTGAATAACGAGACGGAGTCAGGCACAATGTCGTTAACCAGATGCGGGAAAAATCCGCAGGTACGCCCCTGAAGACTAGATGGAATGGAGCCAACATCAAGGGCCCGAAACTTCGATACGTTCGTCGCACCGACGGTAACAGCAGAGGGACAGGAACTGGGCTCGATATTAATCCGCCAAAGGCGATCGGCAAATTCGCAATGAATAGCCTTTATAGGGATAAAATCCACTGTGTTTCTATAAATCCGACATTTGTTGATAGTTCTGTTTCACCCCACGGTAAAACAGCGAAACGAAAATAACACAACGGATACCCATCGAAACCCCAAGTCGCCTCTTCCAGCACTCAATTTATTTACGGCCCCCCGATTGATGGAATTTTGGAGACCGGAGTCTGGCGAAGATCTAAGGCCAACTAACGCGACTCAAACCTGCATTACCCCCAAAATATTGCAACATATTACGAAACAATTCTAGAACGAAATTAACACGTGCATCTTCCGAGAAATATTCGGGAAGCGGTATTTGAAAGCTAGCACTGCTAACAAAGGAATTCCTGGAAATTATTTCTGATCGGCAAAGCTAGCCTACAGACTGGTCTCGTCATAAATCAATCTTTAAAAACAACATAGCGAAAACTGTTATCAACATACAAATGGCAATTAAAATAACGTTTTTAATTCCTTTGAAGCGGCAATTAAAGTACGACATTAATCCAAACAGAGCGGCAAAAATTTTAAGAGAACATAACAAACTTAATTCGCAAATTGACGTCCAGCTAGTGATTAATTTTGTGGTTTGATATAGACCGTAGCTAGGGGCTTACTAAATCGCTGAGTAAGTCAGCTGTTGCACATCGCATTCTGGGACAATATCTTAATACTTATGTAAATTAAGAAAAACGCAATTAAATAATTCAACACACTACAGGAAGACACAACAGAAGTATCCATAATTTTTACAATAGGTACCGTAATTAATTGTCATCACCACAAATCTCTACCTAGATTGCCGTATACAAAGAAATTCACCCATTTGTTAAATTCTATTTTATAATTAGGTTAATATATTTGGATTGAAATCTATAACACAGTATTCTAATTCAGTGCTACAAGAAGCATTAAATACGGAAATCTATAACCAAAACATTGAAATCAAAATAGAACCATCATAATTATAACATAAATTATGAAATTTGTATAATTCTCGTCAGTAGCTGATAGTTTTATTATTGGCATATTTCCAGTTTTATGCTAACTTAATATGATTGTAAACATGGCTATATATTCCTGCAGCAAATATTTTGAAACAAACGTCGTCTTAGAAATAAAGACAACAAAGCTTTATTAAAAAAAAAACAAATATTTTTTTCGCTGTTAACGTCGTTTTGATATTCAGCAATGGGATCTTAGAAGGATATTCATGAAATTAGAAAGTATAAATTTCTACTATTATTTAACCTTAAATATCTTTTTATAATTTAGTAGTCCCAGAATTATCGTCTGAAGAGATAAGTTGACATTTCTAATTCGATTTGCCACTATAGTCAGTAATCTCTCTTACGACTTTCCACTACCACTTTAGCTTTATCTTATACGCCCACGTTATACAATTTCAAAGGGTGTATCTGTGCTCCCTTGCGGGTCATGTCAAGCAGCTTACCTATATAAGTACCACAAGGTCATCAATGCCCATTTAAGCTCCATAAGTCGACCTAAGAGATACCTCTAATAAAATCACAGAATACTGTAAAATTAGGGAGGTACCAGAACTTCTACTGAATAAATACTTTAAACAAAATTAGAGCTTTATATAGCCTCTATATTATTTAAAAAATTTGTTCCTTAAGTTGCAGGAAATTGATACTAATTTTGTTTGTGTAATAGTGTAACACATTTTCACCAGGTGGTGTATTTTGTCGTATTTAATAATTTTATTCAATCGATAAAATTATTATCGGTAAACATTTATTGTGATTTGAATGGAAACTTTAAAACCTTCACTTTGTATTTTTGAAGTAACACGACTTCCGGGCCTAAACCGTCTTATATCTAAACTTTACACATCCAGAGGTTTGCAACAGCGACTTAATGTGCGGGATTTATAATAAGTGCGACCAGCAGGACATAAAAGCTCAAGGTATTTTCCAGGACGTGCTCTCAACAAAATCCTGAAAAATATCAAGTTCTCCGCAACAATATAAAATTTATGAAATATGTAACAGCGGACAGGCCTACAGATTGACCTCTGAACCGAGCAAAGCATCTTCCAATAAATCATCTAAGGGGGAAACTATCAATCAAAGGAAGTTGCGACAGCCTCACGCACCACCGCCGTTCGCTTGCCACCGTTTTCGATATACACTCCCGTGCGAGTTCTCCTGCGACACACGACTTGGCCCTGAATTATTCATTTAGCGCAGTGCCTTGTACTGTTTGCTGGGTTAGGTACAATAAAATAGCTGTTGGCGTTGGTGGGTAATTTCTTGATTACCTTCGCGAATTCTTCAGCTTCGGCCTGCTAGAATCACGTCGAATTCGGTCTTTTAAGGTAATAGAAACGCTTTAGATATTAATCAGAAAGCGGAATGAAGTTACTTTCAAAGCCAGCGTTTTCTCAGTATTTATTAAATTCATAGTTTTACCTGAACTTACTGAATATATTAAATAATTTTTAATTAATCGCCATTCAGAAGAATAGCTAATTCACCTTTGATGTGTTTAAAATCTGAATTCCGCAACGCAATCTCCTTCAGCTGTTTGGGTCAACCTCAGTGATCAAATTGTACACAAAATATAAGCACCTACATTTATTGGATTATTTATTTTTTCTTTTCTATATTTTGTATATGGCAATGTATTTTCAACATAAGATTTTTACAGAAGTACGTAATTTAAATCTTCAAAATGAAGGTTTTAAAAAATATGCCGATCTGTATGCGCCTGTCTATCATTTCATATGAAACTACTCCATAGTGTTATGGGCCAATCGAGCTTTTCCGACGATCCGTAACCAGGCAGATGGAAAAAGGCCTACAGCTTAGCTCAGAGGAGTAGGGGAGTTCGTGAAAATCGCTTATGGGAGAAAATCTGTAGTTGTGTACAGGGCGAAGCAAAATAAGTGGGCGCCACCTTCCAGATCCAGCTGATTGTAGGTCCTCGTGGAAGGCTGAGAAAAAATGTAGAATGCCTCAGGAAACCAGGGGGGGACGAATCGTTGGTAGGTACGCTCCTGGGAAAGCAGATTATTCCCAACAATCACCTTTTCACGGGTTCAAACGCTTTTATCCGAATGAATCGAAGAAAAAAACAATCACAATTGATTGTTCTGTAATCAGGCTACACTGTTAAAACTGATATAAAACCGAAATGATACTAATTGCCTAAAGCAATATTCGGTACGATACTTAATCTAACAGGTGCCGCAAAAAAACCCCGCTCTACATGAATGTTCGTCTCGGACCCTAGGATCTTGCCCACTGACTTCTTTTCCCCGCGTTCCCAAAAAACTCCACCTAAGCCTATTTTTGTTCTAAAAGGAAAATTAACACATGTGACCTTCGGGAGAAACCGAAAAACAATTCCTGAATTCTAGCACCGTTTAACAAAGGCATTCCTAGAAATCCCGTCTGAACGGCGAGAAATATCTTACAAAGAAAAAACCTTGAACAATTCTGGGACTAATTTGGCCATAAATTATTTCTGTAAGGAAAAAAATACTAACGAAACTGTTAACAACACACAATCTTAGAAAAACGCAACATAGCGAAACGGTAACCCAAAATAAGACTGCAATTAAAATAACGTTATTAATTCTTACGAAGCGGCAAACAAATTACGTAATTAATTCATATCGAGCGGCAAATTTCAAAAGAGCATAACAATAGATCTTGATTCAATTAAACATACCGCTATATAAACAAAATAAACAGGCTAAAATCTTTTTTTGGTATTGGCAACTAGAAACAGAAGGTTTTTCCTGTCATTGTCAAGGGAAATAAATTATAAACGTAAGTGCGATTTTTTTTTCAAAAAAAGCTACAAACAAAGTGGATGTTGCTAAGCGCAAATGGGAACACCAAAAAGAAAATTGACTACATCCTGTCAAGCAATAAGAGGATAATACAAGGTGTTACTAATCTCCGTTCACTTAATATAGCAAGTGATCATCGACTAGTAAGATCAAAAATTGCTGTACAACTGAAATTAAATAGGTTAAAATTTAAGTAGAAGAATATCGTAGCTGTGGACACAACTCTATTAAGACATACTGGCAATGATTATATGAATGCACCTAGAAGACAGTTTAGTGAACAAAAAGAAGAAGAAGCACATTTGAACAGGATGGCAAATAAGCTAAGCAACATTTTAAATACGTCAACACAAGAAATAGCTGTAAACCTAAACAGCGAATAGGTAAAATCATTAAAGAAACAAGGAATATGACAGAGAGGAGAAGGACAGTATTTAGGAAAACAAATCTGAAGAATTTCGAGAAGTGTGTAAAGCTACTAGAAAAATGATGCGAAATGACAGACTATTGTAAGTAACAGAACAATATTATACAGGCCTATACAGTTCCAAGAGTAGAGAACAAGTTCAAGGATTAAATTATGGGAGAAAGGTAATAAATATAAGCTCAGAATAAATGCAAGATATTAACGAAAAGAAATAAGATATTCTTTAAATAGTGTAAAAAATAATAAATGTCCAGGCAATGATGGGGCTTCAGCAGAGGTAAAAGAAGGTGAAAATGAAATTATAGGTAACCCAACGTAATGGAATAGTGGGTGGTACTATTTTTGCACAAAATAGGAAATAGAAGGTTACTAGAGAACTATAAACCAATAAATGTATCATCACAGACTTGTATCATTACACATAGCATTTGTGAATTTTGCAAAAGCTTTCTAAATGGTTGAGCATTTGGCAATAACAGCAGGGCTTATTGAAGAGTAGATTACAGAGCCTGACAAATAATAAATAACATATATGAAGACGCTACAGTAAGTGTTAAACTATATAAAAACATTAATAATATTCCAATTAGCAGAGGGATACGACAGGGAGATATTATACCTCCAAAATTATATCTATTAGCTCTGGAAGATGTATTTAAGAATCTACAATGGGAAAAATAAGGAATTAACATAAATGGCTCAGAATTAAGAACTTACGATACGCCGATGATATAGTTCTGGTAACCAATAATAAAGAAGATTTGAAAACTATGCTTACAGACATCAGATTGACCTGGAACCAATATTTGCAAAGAACCACTAATAAGGGAAAAACAACCATGATGATGGCAAGAAGAGCCTTTGGAAATGAATGGGTATTAAAACCAAAAATGGTCCATTGGCTTTACACAATGGTGATAAGACCGATAATAACCTACGGTTCACTAGTTTGGTAGCCAAAAGTAAATCAAAAGCAACAACAATAAGTGTTCAAAGACTGGCTTGTCTCTGTATACCTGAAGCATCCAGAAGCACTCCAACAGCAGCACTAGTAGCTCTCCTGCAATGTCCTCCTCTAGATATAATAATCAACGGCGAGGCATGCATAGGAGCGTATCGCCTAAATTGTACGGGTAATTGGAGAAACACCCAATAGACATGGGGACACTCCAAAATAAATAAAGTAGTATCTTACCCAAAATTAAAACTGGGAACGGACTACATGTTAACAAAATACTCTTTTTACAAACCCTTCGAAGTACGGCTAAACCGTGAAGAATGGGATCAAGGACAACCACCAAACTTGCATAAAAGCTTAGTATGGTATACAGACGGTTCACGTACGAGTAATTTAACCGGAGCTGGTGTATACAGCAGCAACCCAAGATATAGTACTTTCATATCTCTGGGCCAAATTGCCACAATATTCCAAGCTGAAATCTATGCAATTTTAGCAGCAATAGAAGAGAACATAAGAAGGGGTTATACAAACAAAACCATTCTTATTATCTCTGGCAGTCAGACATCTTTGAAAGCACTGAATGCAAAGCAGATTTAGTCAAAACTTGTCTGGAACTGCCTTCGTAGTCTCCTAACGCAAACTCTAACAAGGTAAAACTTGTGTGGGTGCCAGACTACAGCGGCACAGGAGGAAATGAAAAGGCAGATCAACTAGCAAAACTATGATCTGAAACACCGTTCACACTGTTGAAAACAGGGCCTTAACCTGTTGTCGGTCATACTACGCGGACAGTAAGAGGAGCAGTTAAAGAATGGATCATAACCAAACATTCGGGACACCGGAGACTCTCACCTCAACAAAAACAGAGTAAAGCTATTCTGGGCAACCACCCCCACAACCTTACCAAAATGGTGCTACAACTGAGTAGGACTCAAATTAGAGCCTGACAGGACTCTGGCACTTCAGACAACACCTCTACAACACAGGGCTATTTAACGAAGATCCTATATGCAGGCTGTGTGGCGAGGAAGAGGAAACAGCCTCCCACATAATATTCCAATGCAAAGCCTTAGCTCGTAAAAGATATAAAATCTTTGAGGGCACTAATCCCAACGAGATACGACTGCAAGCCTGTGTGATCAACAAACTCCTAGACCTGATTAAGGGGACGGATCTACTGGGCAGCGACCATCGACAGTAGGGGATGCACATTGCACAATAGGCCCAAGAGGCCGCAGTGTCAAAGAGCAAAAACAACCCTCCCCGTACAATCAATCAATCAATCAATGCTTACAGAATTAGAAACGGAAACGAATAAAATAGACCTACGAATGAACTTAAATAAAACAACAGTTATGTGTGAAGAAGACTCACGAGTATAAATAAGATCCAAAGCCGTGGAGAACGTTGACCCCTATATATATCTTTGGCAAATATTAAAACTAAGAGAGGAGAACCATGCCGCAAAAATTGAACAAAGAAGAAGACTAGGATGTGTAGCATTTGGTAAACCAAACTAAATATAAAAAAACCGGAAAACACCAATCCATCTTAGGGCATGAGTTTATGACCACTGCATACTTCCGGCTATAACCTATAGAGCGCAAACCTGGATACTTACACAACAACTAGGTAACCAGTTAAAAATTAGGCAAAGAGCCATAGAACACGTATGCTTGGTATCTCTCTTAAAGATCGAATATGCAAGGAAAGCTTAAGAAGTACCGTAGTTAGGAGAAAGAAGAAGATGGAATGATGATCTTAAGAAGACCGGACAAGATGGAAAGAGATGAGAGAGGCCTATGTTCAATCGTGGACGACGGAAGAATAAAAAATGATAGAAACAGAAAATTTTGTAGAATTTGAGAGCTTTTTAAGAGCTCACTAGCTTCCGAATCCGCTAATACCAATACGTTTTTATCAAAATGTGGAATTTAACACAGGTTTATTTAAAATTCGCAAATCCAGTTCCAAACTTCCATTGCTGTTGCAGCTGAAGTAAATACCTAGTAATCAGAAATTCTAGTTCGAATTTATGTAACGCCATAATTGATTACAATATACTATGAAACTATTTTTAATGCCACGAAATTATTTCATATACAGACAGACTTCCATTTTAGTTTTACAGAAATAAGATATCTGTCAGCCGATAAAAATACAAATAATTGTTCTGATTTAGCATATACAAACTTGATAACAGGTGTCTCGTTCCATACCTAGTTCCTGCTTCATATTTTCTTAACTGCAATGTATGGAAACCAATCAAACGATCAAAATTCTCGCGAAGCCTACAGCTCATAGTGCTGCAGCAAATTCAGCTCTTATAGTTTTTGTTTTTGGTGGCATATCAACTTTAAAAAGGTGTCGCAGTCTCATAAGCAAAAAACCGGAGTTTGTTAAAAGCCGACAGCAAAAAGTTAGTCCTCTTATAACAGAGTGAAACGTGCACGGCATCTACCTAGTGGTATTAGAGCAGAAATTTCGATAAAAATGCATGAAATATTTTGGGATCGAGCACTGAAAATTCATGACTTCTAATATATCTAAACTGTAAAAATTTTAGTTACAATTAATATTTGTTGTTTCTTTTGCAAAATATTAAAATTAAAACAAAATATAGCACTATTCTGTAGCTACCGAGTATCATGCTGCAACGAAAATTAGTAGTTTTTGGGAAGCTATTGTAAACTAAACATTAAAAGCTCTTTGAAATTACCAGAATCTTTACTACCACCACCAAGTAAATTAGAGTATGAAATAATAAGGTTTAATTGGCAGCTCATAGAATATGTAGCGTCTACTTTACACATTGTTGATGATTTTGTAATCCTAAAGCTACCAAACATTTTAAACTAGATACAAGCTTGTACTTAGAAGAAAGAAACATTCGAACCATTAACTAAAAATGCTTGCAACACTGTTTGATTCGTACAACTTTTACATCAACGCTACTGTATAAATACTTCTTTCTAAGTTGGTCTAGATTAATTGCTTCCATCACATGCGCTAAGTACGCCTGATAACTTCAACTAGGCGCTGTAAGCATGATTGCTAGAATATTTAGTTGTAAGACCAAATGTAGTGAACTGGGAGTGCTGATGTGAAGAATCATCAAGAACAACTGAGGTCATCATCTGCTTACTTTCAGTTAGGTACAGTAAATTAAGGGCTGTCAATTGGGGCCTTAAAATGGGACCGTTGAAGGATCTGGACGTAGGGCAGCTGAACTGAGAACCTCTAAGAAATATGAAAGTCGTGTAAACTGGCGTCATCAAATGAACTAGAAGCTTTAAATATGTGGGTGAAAGTATTAGGCCTATAGTGCGTTTCAGAGTCGCCTTGCAGCATGGAGAAGATAGGGCAATGCTTTTCTTACGGGACAAAAATGACATTGTTGCCTGTATTCGTAATCTCTTAAGAATAGCACGTCGCGTCGAGTTTATTTTGATGAAATTAGGTAGGTGTTCAGAAGTTCTCAAACAAAAATAATATTAACCAACCAAGATAATAATGTTAAGTTCTTAATTTGTTTTGCTATATACAATGAGGAATGAATGAAACCTCTAAGAAATTTTGAAATAGCGACAACTAGCGACACCATTCAACTTGGTCAAATAGAATGCAAGCTATTAACTGAGCCCCATAAATTAAATTCCGACCTGGGAGTTAGATGTCGTGAATAGAACCTCCAGATATTTTATATTAGGAAGAATTAACGTGATCATCTGGGCAGTAAACTGAGAGTTGCAAATATAGTTCAGGAAATGGAGATTCTGGCGCCAAGGTAACCCAAGTAACACACAACATGTAACTTGTATTGAACCGATATTTAACTTATACTGATTTCTTGGCTGAACATTTTACGCTCCCATTCTTTTATCAAATGCTTTACCAATATTGGATCGATAACATGTCTGTAGAAGCACTGAATAAAGATTGGTTAAATGTTTGCTAGCCAATATCTGTGCATGGCGATAAAATGTGTATTTAAATTATATATAGCAGCAAATACTGAATATACCTGTAATAATATAACCTATTTTCCGCTATAGAAAACCACTAAATTCAAAGAATTAGTACAGTTATACGGAAAACGAAGAATCTCGACGTGTGTTGATCTAGAAATAACAATATACTAGCTAATACAGTGTTTTTGATCCTTATAAGTTTGCAATAATATAACCTGTTTTCCTCTATAAAAAAAACCACTAAATGCAAGGAATGAGTATAGTTTTATACGGAAATCGAAGAATCTCGACGTGTATTGATCTAGAAATAACAATATGCTAGCTAATAATGTGTGTTTTGATGCTTATAAATTGCAATAATATAACCTGTTTTCCGCTATAGAAAATATGAATATACCTCTGAGGTACACAATACGTACATAATATATATCTAGGCGCTTATACGAAATGTTCGTACCCCGAGTCAAAGCCGATGCTTAAAATGTATGCGAATCGCAATGTTGCTTATCACTTGGAAGGCCAATATAGTACTAGTGGTTTACACGAAATGTTCGTACTTGGAGATAAAGCCAATGTTTAACTTCCATGCGATTTCCTATATTGTTTAAAACCTGGAAGATCAATATGCAATCAACATGTGGTTTATACGTTTATACGACATGTTCGCGCTCCTAGCTAAAGACAATGTTTGAATTGTATGCGACTTATGGCGGGTAACTTTGCAAATGTTATAAGACAATATGGGGTTTAATGGTGCACACATATTTATCAAGTTGCTTCATATTATTAGATAAGCAAGCGTTTAAATTTAATAATATTGCTAATGAAATTATTGCAACAAATGCATAGAACAAGAATTTATTTGTCATTGCTCGTACAAGCAAAGCAACCTTTTTATACAATTTTTGCACATTCTACATAGATTTGGTTCTTTTCATATTTTGGTTAATTTTATGCTTCTTTTAAAAATTTAATAATATAATTTTTTGTTACACAACTGAAAAACTTGGTGGAATTTTGCTGGTGCCATTGCAAACTTTTAACTAAAGCAGAAAATTTATAAAAGGAAGCCTAATATGCTTTTTTTTAATCTTGATATTCTTTATCAACTAATTTACATTGTTATTTAAATCATCATTTTAACAGCAGTAAACCAAGCATAAAATTTAGAAATATACACTTTTCAGACACCTCATCAGGACAGAATGCAAGAGCTTATGAAATGAAATGAGTAACAGGAACTGGTTGTTTCCTCAGTTGATAACTGTTCAATGTTATATTTGATGCCGCAGATGCCGTATATTCTTGGGAAAAAGCTACGTCTCTGAGTTTCAAACCATTTATTATCCACGTTATTATTGGAAATACGCAATCTAACCCTACTTAAACCATCTTTGACTTTGCCAGGGATGCGTCACAGAGTTGTTTTGTAACCTTAGACACGCATTCCTCGCACAATTCACAGTTCCTTGGTGATTAGTGGTGGCATTTTCAAATTGCTAAGTTTTGACAAAAATATGAAGTGGTTTACATAACACGTGTAATGTAATTAGTAGCATAACAAAAATAACGGTATTGGAAACTGTGCTACAGTTTTTCATTGTTTTTTACGACAGCTGCTGTTTAATATTTTATGTTGTGTTTACTTAGTAAGCAAAAAGTTGAATAACCACTTGGAGTGAACTTTCCCAAACTATTAAAAAGAAGCTCCTCCATTCCATAAATAACCGGTTTTACTTTTTACTGTATATTTTTAAATTTTCCGAAAACATAATTTTTAATTTGGCATACTGACATAAAGTGGATAATAAAATCAAATCATTGATGATTGTTTATGGACTTTATTAAGAAATTATGTCTATCAATATAAATCCATTTGTTACTAACTATAAATGTATTACATTAACAACGCTTTTATTATCAACTTTTAGAATTAGATTTCCTTTGGAAATATTCAAACACATAGAGGGTATTCAATTTTAAGCACTACCGTTTCATGAAATCATTCGAAATCGCAATTTTTATTGTTTTTTGAAAATGGAATCCTACTGAGCATAAAAAGTTACACTTCTTGCCTATTTAAACAAATTTCTAGCACTAAATATAAAAATATTCAGCAAACAGTGTAGCAGTGTAGCAGTAGTGATAATTTTATACACCCTTTATATAAACGAGGTTTACACTAAAACTTAGACCAACATGTCAGAAAGAATGTAAAGCCAATAAAGAAATAGAAATATAGAAATTTCTGGTCAACCTGTATGCAGTATTAATTAACAAACATATTGCCAATATATTCTACCAATATTTTATTAGCACAGTTGCTAAACAACATGTTTAGCTGTTACTTCACACTGGTACAACATCAGGAAACCAATATATTTGTTAATTGTTCCTTGCCTTATTGAGCTAAAATTTATATTTATATTTGAAATTGAGTCTATTATAATTTTTAATATATAAATATGATTTTCAACGCAGTAAGGCAAGCAACAGTTAATAAATTATTGCCAGACTGTACAAGAGAATCGTAATAAAACATGGATTGGCAGTACAGAACGTTTAGTTTAAATGTCTAAGAAATAAATTTATTCCAAGCTGTATTAACATCAAAACAAGATCCAAAAATTGCATGTCTGAGAAGAGCATCAAAAGCGCTAAGCTAAGATGGTTGAAAGAAGAATCAAAGAAATGGTTTGGCATTATAGACAATTTGCACATTTATTTAAAGGTACTGTTGTGCGGGTCGGGTCGTCTGGGGTTGTTATGTTTCCGTTGTTATGTTTTTATATGTAAATAGTTACCGATTATTTTTATCAAAAGCAAAACGTTAATAAATTGATCTCTCCAATTGTGTATTTTATTTATACGTTATTAGGT
>JABXWE010020862.1:0-18541 GCA_014611495.1 Limonius californicus | reverse complement strand
GATCTTCCAGAGGCTCCGGTAAAATCATTTCAATATTGTCACGTATAATAACGTCTGTATCTAGAATATCTGGCCAACAGAATTTTTGGTTAGAGTTATTAAATCTCATGAATTTAACTACGCATTCATCTTTTTCTGGCAACAATTCTACGATCTTGCCTGCAAAATATTTAAAAGTTTTTCTAGGACAGTACTTAACCAATACCCAATCATTTATTTTTATATTTTCAATTTCTGAGAGTTTATTCAATATTTTAGGGTCGTCTTCGTCATTATCATCAGGTAGAAAATTTGAATCATTATCAGACTCTTCGCATAAATTTTCAATGTTGCTTTCATTACTGTCGCTGCTACTCTCCTTTCGCTTCCTGCCTTTCTTCTTCTTATTCTGCTTCTGCTTTTTATTCTCTCTACGTTCAGCTTGCATTCTCTCTACAGCTTCATCAGTGGTAATTACTTCCGCACCTGCTGCAACACGTTTCTTTTTTGTGACTTTATTCGTTCCGGGTGTCTGTTTTACAGTTTCTAAGAGTAGATCTTCAAACGACACATTTGACGTATTAGCCTGTAGATCATTTTCGTGCTCGTTGTTTACATCTTCATGGTTCTTTTCTTGGGAGGCCTCAATAGCTGCCTCGATTGGGTCATCATTTTTATTAGCGTTTTCCCACCTCTTCAAAGCGGCTGGGTGATATTTCTCTATTGATAATTCCCGCTTTCTTAAACCCGTTTTGAATTATGTCGGGTGTTACATTTTTCCAAACATGTTGTACTTTTTCAGAAAAAAACCTTTTTTGGGAGTTTAATTTCGTGATTTTTTCGTTGCCAATTAACAAGCTCTGCATCCCATGCAGTTTTAAACGATTTAAACACTGCTAAATCTAGAGGCTGTAAGAGATGTGACGTATGGGGGCGTAGCTTCAGTATTGTTATATTATTCTCCCGTGCAACTTTTATCACTACATGAGTACTATGTCCGTCATGGGTCTTTCTGCACCCAACACTGGAATAAATGTCTTCTTAATGTAGTTAACAAATATGTCGGATTCCATCCACCCATTTTGGCTGGCAGCGTATGCTATATCCTCATCATCATCATTTTTGTCTGCCATCCACTGGTCCCAAACATTTTTTCCTTTAAATACTATTAGTGGGGGTGCTTTACTTCCTGCACCATTAACCGCAGACAAAATCGTTATATTCTCTCTTCCTGGGCCACTGATAGTACGAGAACATGCCACACCTTTAGCGCCCACTACTTTAGTCTTTGAAGGATCTATGGCTAAGCTAGTTTCGTCCAAGTTCCAAATTTGTTGAGGACGTTCGTTTAGTTCTAGGTCATTTAGAGTGTTTTCTAAAAGTTTGAAATATGCACCAATTACAAAAGGGTCCGTCATTTTTTTTTCGAGCATACTCCACAGACTGAGGCTTTTTGATGGATAGGTTGTGCCTTTTTTTGAAGTTGAGGAACCAGTCGGGTCCCGGGATATTATTTTTAAATGGATTTTTGATCTCATTTTTTGTTACATACTCTGACACAACAAACAATACTTCCTTGCGGGAAAGTCCAAATCCCCATTTTTCCAACGTTTTTAAACCGTCGGCTAATATTTTTTCATGCGTAATTGGAATAACGGAACTTCTACCAAGTGATTGACTTTTCATTCCAAACTTTTCCTTAAAATGATCATGAAGCGTAGATTTGGGAATCCCATATTTTCTTCCAGCTCCATGTAAAGTCGAAACGCCGCTCCTTAATTCATTCAACGCTTTTTCCAGATTTTCTTTGGTATATTTTCTCGCCCTATTCGATTTTCGTTGATAGGTTAGAACCATCTTCAACAGAAATTAAAAATATGTAGCAGTATAAAAATTAAAATCGCTAGAGGGAAGATCGGACAAATACTATCCGGTCTTACCCCGTGCATAATTTCAGGGGGCAAGATCGACTGCGGCAATAAAATGAATATGGATTGAGGTTATGCCTTACAAATAACACTAATTTACTGCGCTATAACTAAATATTATCGTTTATATTGAAAACTAATATTTACTCACCTTTGACTAGCCAAAAATGGTAAGCGGGGCAAGTCCGAATACTTGATTTTCACTCGCCAAACATAAAAATTGTAATTACAGTACAATGCACTAAAACCGCCAAATTTCAACTAAGTTGACGCATGGATAAACAAATTAGCCTGTTGTTTGTGAGGTGGCAGCACCGGGCAGCCCATGTACAAAGCTGTTACGTGCCACGTCCGCTCTTACCCCTTCTCCGGTCTTGCCCTAACTCACCTTACCCCTTTTATCGTCCTGCAGAATTCCGTCGCTTCCTAGCTTTTTCACCACATTCCGAATCAATTTGTCTCCCACTGCCAGAGTATTCATAAAATATAACTTGCAGATTCTAATGTTCTGGTCTTCTATTTGGAAATGATAAGCTTGATTGGATTTTCTTGCTTTATTTCTACCGCTGTCAATAACAGCCATACATCGGGATATGTAATGCCTTTGATCATGCAAATTACCAATTTTCCAGAATTTTTCAAAAATGTCTTGTCTTTGATCATTAGTAATCTTTTGTGTGCAATTATAGATACATTTCTCACACGTAGGCTTAATTTGTTTAGCAGGTACCTTTTTGCCATTTTTACTGACGTAACTTTCTCCTAAATTCTTTTTTTTCTTTGCCTCGTTACCTTCCATTTTTCAGGAACACGTTTTCTTTTCTTACCCTTAGTGGGGGTTGTTATAGTGTTAACATCCGCATCCGCTTTCTCATTAGTGGAAGCAGTTGCAGCAACCTGTTGTAGTTTCACATTAATATCGTCACTAGTTTGGTCACCAGATTCGTCTTCAGATTCACTATAGGGTTCCCAATTTTCATCATCACCAGAATTATTGTCATCATAAAGTGTTTCAAAGTCTTCATCAACTGAAGAAAATACGTATTCATTAAGTTTAGATTGTAGCGGTTCTTCACAAGTTTCATTGGAAATAGTATTACACATGGTGGTATTAACTTCGTCAAGAATAGAGCAACCCTGGGACTCCTCTTGGGATATTATTTTAATTTCTCCATCTGAATTCCCCTTTTTAATTAGTTGGTGCGATTGATCTTGCAACTCCTACAAAAGTAAATTTTGAAACCAGACCATTATTGTAATAATTGAAACCATAAAAGTTTCAACTTACCGATTCTGCATTAATCTTGTTAACCAGCTGCATTATTCGATTAGTCCTATTCATTTTTCTTCGTAATAACTTACTTATATTATCATAAACTATCACTAAATAACTCAATGCAATGAATACTGACAGCTATGACAAGGCAAAAGTGTGGTTAACTGCATTTCACTAACAAATGACATGCGCACGCTATACCCTTTCCATGTGCTATAACAAAAAATGTGAAATTACTTTTGCAGGAAGAAGGCCATATCGTTGATATGGCCATATTCCTGCCTGGTCGCTTGAAAAATTGCGAAGCTAAAACACAAACTTCTACAAGGCCAACAAAATTTTGTTACCTTTGTGGCGCTGTTCTTGCTTGAAAAGCAAGCAAAATTAAATAATTCTACGCAAAAAAAAGGAAAACAAATTTTTCGGACTTGTGGCCCTATTCTCGCTTGAGTGCGATATGTGGGTTAAACTAGCAAGTGTTGATAGGCCTCCTTCAAATGACAGTCCGCAGTCTTTGATTTTCTTTAAAATACCTGCATGAATAAATATTATTAAAGCTATTGTTAGCACTAATTTGAGAAATTACCTTTTAAAGATGGTCTTCGTTTTTCTATGATGTAGAAATCGTGAATGATGTTACGGGTTGCTTGAATCTCTCCAATCGAAATGTCGCTTTTGCGGCTTGTACGTGGTCGTATGTTACGGTCGCAAAAAAAGACTCACGTTGCCGCGCCAATTTGTTACCGGCCAATCGAGCTTTTTCGACGATTCGTAACAAACTTGATGGAAAAGGGCCTACAGCTTAGCTCAGAGGAGTAGGGGCAGTTCGTGAAAATCGCTTATGGGAGAAAATCTTTAGTTGTGTACAGGGCGAGTCAAAATAAGTGGGCGCCACCTTCCAAATCCAGCTGATTGCGTAGGTCCTCGTGGAAGGCCGAGAAGCCAACAGCTCACGTGAATGGAACCTACCTTTATTTTGTGCCTCCACCTATATATTTAAAGCTTGCAAAATTCTTACACCAGCAAGTACAAAAGACACAATAAGAGACAGTAAACTTTAAAACACATATAATGAAATGTTTGACAAAATACAACGAAATGGCAAGTTACAACACAAGTTTGAATTACAGAATTTTAATTCCTGAACGCTCAGAGAAACTCGTCGCTGTTGACGCACAATATTTATGTTGTAATGAATCTGTGTGGCCAACGGCGTAGAGTTTACAGGAAAATTACAACCTATAAAACAAAATTTCTCTCATACTTTATACTTCAAATACAGTCCACAACTGAAGGTCGCTTCCTGTTTCCAGATACCAAAAAAAGAGTCAACGATATTGAATTTTGCAAGTTGCACGTAGGCTTTCGCTTCACAAAACACAAAACTTTAGTTTTTACCTTGAAGTTCGTAGGAGACGGCATTACAAGACGGCGATTTCCGGTTGCTAACGATGAATGCAGGCGAAGACAGGACCCTTCGATGGCATGAAGAAATGGCTGCAGAACCACGGGCGTTGGGCTTCGAAGATGATCCGCCGAAAGGCGATTGGTCAACTCTCTAAAGAATTGCCTTTTACTGGGGTTGAATCAAGTTATTCCTATTTAATCCGGCAGTAGCCGACGGCCTGTTAAATACCCCTTGGTACAACAGCGAAACGGAACACCTATTACTGATACCCCTCACAAAAAAAACCCGAGCCGCCCCTGCAGCACTTTACGTAATTACGATTGCCGATTGATGGAGCTTACGGACAACCGGAGCCCACAAAGGTCGAAAATGGACTCCCTCAAAAAGGTAACGGGATTTCTGCCCTCCCAAAACCATTGCACCACATTATAAAATCTTCTGGGATGTTCTAGAAAGAATTTGTTTTTGACGCTCTGAGTTCCAGGAAGCGTTCGAGGTCTAGCGCGGAAGAAAACAAAAGTCTGCAATTTTTACACAAAGGAACTATTAACATATTTCGAACTTCAAAAGACAAAACAAAATAGTGAAACGGTAACCCAAAATAAGCCATCGCAATTAAAATAACGATACTAATTCTGACGAAGCGGCAAACAAATTACGGAATGAATTCAAGAGTAGCGGCAAATTTTAAAATCACATAACACGTTGTTTATGTGGTGTTGAAAATGAAGCCACTTCACCAGATGCCACTTGTGCTGCCTCTTGTGCTGCCTCTTTAGAAATGCGTCGGTAAGAACTGTTTGATTAATTTGAACAAAATTTTAATTTAAAGGAAAACTTTTTTCATAAATTCAACAAACACTATACTTACCCCAATAAAACGTGTCAAATATTGACTAGTTCTGAAAAAAACTGTTTGTTAAATAAAGTGCAGACTGGATAATAAAAGCTAAAAGAACATAATAACGGGCACGTCGCAACACACACTTGAAAGTAAAGCAGACGGACGCCTATGCGTGAAGATTCACCCGAATCAGTAAGATGGACTCGCCCAGACGTAATGTGGTTAACGGCGCACGATGACCTATATGTATTTCCCTATACTGTGGATCAGTGGTGACGTAGGCAGTCGACAACAGTTAGACAAGGATATAGCTGCCAAAAGCCAAACAAACGTGGCATCTCGTTGAGTTTAGGTGTGCGTTATTTTACAAGTGTATTTATTAAGCCTGTTTTGTGTTATTAACTATCAGTAAGTATACAACACATAAATTGATCCTTAAAAATGTATCCTATGCTAAGATTTTCTCTGCATATGTTGGAATTTAATAATTTTCTGTCTTTTTATATACATAACCTTAAAAGTCGGATCTTATATTTTCTATTACTTTCATAATACAATTAAATAATCCACCTAACATCAATTTGGATTTTAGTTTCCAAACACTTATATATTGAGATTTATTTTATTAGACCTGTATTATGTTGCTTTATTTAATGTTTGTGTTTGTAGACGTTTTTAAAATGGGAATGTGTTGGGCCCCAGATTGCAAGCACTATAATGCTAGAGAAACGTGTCGTTTCTTTAAATTTCCAAAGGACGATAAAGAAAGAAACAGGTGGAGAAAACTATTAAGGTTTGATTATCATTCACTGTAGACATTTTAATTACGAAATGAAAATTTTAATTATCACTTTTAGACGTACAGTGGAACCTTACGTTTGCAGCTGCCATTTTAGAGATGGCCAGAAAGAAAATGGGCCGGAACTATTTGACCACAATAAAGATAAAGCATTTAGCAGAAATTATATAGCGCCTGTAAAAAAACCAAGGAAAGTACTGCAACCTTTGGGGTCTTCGTCAAATGTTGAAAGGTATTTGTTATTGCTACATTATATTCTGTAACCAAAGATTTACATAATTATACTACTGCAATTCAAGATCTTTTTTATATTTTAGTGTACCTTTGGCAGAAACGGGACCAATGGTCAATGTTAGGGAACCAGTAGAGTGCTGTTCAAATGTTGAAAGGTATTTATTACTGCTATATTATATTCTGCAACGAACCTAGATCGTTCAACTTTTTTATTTTTTAGTATAGCTTCAAAAAGTATACTGCTGCCAAGTCTGCTGGAAGCAGAGAATTATTTCTTAAAAAAGAAAAATGAGGAATTGACAAAGAAATTGGAAGAAATGTCAGTTGCATTTTCGTACCAACACATTGCAAACAATGACAAGCTAATTCTGTTATACACCGGTTTACCCAGTAGCAAAGAATTTATACGTTTGTATAATTTATTTAAGGACAGCAAAATAACCTATTATTTTGAATGGAATGTGAACAAGGTAACGAAGATTGACCAGTTGCTCATCACACTAATGAAATTAAGACAAAACTATGCCCATGAAGATCTGGCTCATCGATTTAACTGTTGCCAAGCAACTATTTCAAATGTAGTTTTAACCTGGATAAATATGTTGCACATGGTTTTATTTTACTGATGTCCAGAGAAAAAAATAAATCGTGTTTACCCAGTACTTTCAGCACATTCACAAATTGTAGGATAATTTTAGACTGTACTGAAATTTATACCTCAGTGTCAAGGAAGTCAATGTCTGTACAAAAATTGACGTACAGCTCCTACAAGCATAGGAATACATGGAAGGGTTTAGTGTGAGTAGCACCTAATGGGGTTATTACCTACTTGAGTAGCTTATACCCCGGTTCTACTTCCGACAAGAAGATAGTGGCACATTGTGGCATTTTAAAAGAATTGGAAGCCGGAGATTTGGTTTTAGCAGACAAAGGATTTTTAATAAGGGATATTTTACCAGCAGGGATTAGTTTAAATATTCCTCCCTTTTTAAGTACTGCTCAGTTCACAACAGAGCAAGTGTACCAAACACAAAGTATAGCACGTGCAAGGATACATGTGGAAAGAGCCATCGGCAGAATGGAATGTTTTAAAATTTTGGAATTTATTCCGCATACATTACTTCCACAAGCTTCAACCATATTTCAAGTTGTTGGAGGTCTCACCAATTTGCAATACCCGTTAATAAGGAAGTAGAGCAGTATTACGCAGAATAAGAACATAGTTATAGAAGTTTATATTTTAATAAAATGTAGTTACAGATATTAATAATAATAATGTACACAATTATACTTTAGCAAGAAAAGAAAAATTATTATTTAGAAAGAAAATATATTATTTTCCACATATGTAGGATACATATTTTAGTAGATAAAAATTTTTTAAAATGGAAAGATTATTTTCCCACTCATCGTCTCTAAGAATTTCAATAAATAAACAATCGGTAGGTAGCCAAATAACAAAATGGCATTTCTGCCTATTAGTTATGTAGAGTTGCCCTTGGATTTGATGGTAATAGTGGTGATTCTTATTTACAATTAAACAGCCATTAATTTTAGACACTATATAGTTTTTTCTGTGGTCAATAAGTAATCGATGTTGTTGTACCGATATTTGTATGGACATTTAACTTCTACAATTTCATGGGTGCCCACTAAACCATCAGGACTGGCTCCCAGGAATCCACACTTGTCTAACCAAAGACCTGAGGGCCTGACAACTGCATTTTTATGCTTTTGGAAAGCATCGATGCCACGTTTTTCGTTTTCTTTACCCCACTGTATGGCATGAATGGAGCCCAAGTCGTAACTGTCACACAGTGTTTTGAACAGTGACGGTGGGAAACGGTTTCTTCGACAAGCAGCCAGCACCAAACCAAACCAACTGGCTGTTAATCGGTTTTTCCTTGCGACCAGCCAAGATTCATTTTTGTCTTGCCCAACCGTTGCAGTCTCTATTTCGTGTATAACTTCATCAGTTATTTGGCACATTTCAACGAAATATTTTAGTTTATTATCGGCACCGATAAAATCCGATGAAAATACTATGTCTTCCACAGACATTATCAAAGCGCTGTTAAACGTTGCTTCAGGGCGAAGTAACCATGTAAACCCTACTGCTGGCTCAAATGATGTCGCAAACTCTGCGATTACTGCGTCACTCACTTCCTCCATTGCTTTGTTATCCGGCTTACTAGAAGGATACATTTCCTCAAGGGTTTGCAGTTCGTCGTCCGATGAGGTCCCTGGTTTATTCCATATACAGGGTTTATCAGTGACACTCAAGGTTTGATGAGCGTATACACACAGAGCTGCCATATGGTGACATACGGCATTTCCCCGTGGACACGAACACTTGCCATCTCGAATTCCCTTCTGCAAATCCAGAGATATCTAAAAGAATATGAATAATTATAAACTTGTACATATGTAACTACAAAGAAAACATGATACTCACCTCAACTGCATACACTTTATTTTTCATGCTGGCTTGTACTTCGCCTTTCAGAAGGGCTGGTTGTATTTCGGCGTCAAAGACAAGCTGTTGAACATGCCCGCTTTCAACAGCATTTGCTCCACGTTCCAACTGCTTATAATTGTCTTTAAAAAATTCTGCCACCACTGAAAACTTTATGATATGTTTCTGGGCCATATTTGATCTAAAACCCAAATTGATGTTAGCTGGATTATTTAATTATATTATGAAAGTAAAAGCAAACTAAGATTCAACTTTTAAGGTTATGTTCGTAAAAATACAGAAAATTATTAAATTCCAACATATGCAGAGAAAATCTTAGCATAGGATACATTTTTAAGGATCAATTTATGTGTGTACACCTAAACTCAACGAGATGCCACGTTTGTTTGGCTTTTGGCAGCTATCCTTGTCTAACCGTTGTCGACTGCTGACGTCATACTAATGGCCAGTATTTGGGTTCACTCTAGTATGCTTTGCAGATGATGCCGTTCTTCTTGCTAATAATGAAGACGATTTACAAAGACTTCTTTACCAGTTTAATGTCACTGCTAAAAAATTAAACATGGCAATATACACAGGGAAAACAAAATGCATGATAATATCTAAAGAACCAATTAGATGCAAACTAGAGGTAGAGGGCGAAATTATAGAACAAGTTGTAAAATTCATTTACCTAGGCACCGAAATAAGAAGGGATAAAAATTTAAACGAGGAAGTTAAGACCCAAATAAATAAAGCATCACGAATATCGGGATGCCTAAAAGATCTAGTTTGGAGGAATAAATATGTAAGAGAAGAAAGCAAAATCAGAATTTACAAGACAGCAGTAAGACCGATACTAACATATGCCGCGGAGACTAGGGCAGATACAGTAAAGACAAAACAAATATTAAATACTAGCGAAATGAAGATATTGAGAACGATACAAGGAAAAACACTATATGACAGAGTACCAAATAACGAAATAAGAGAAATGTGTAACATACAAGATATAACATGCTTTATCAGAGACAGAAGGAAGTACTGGAACAAACGTTAACCGCATGGGGGAGAACAGATTAGCAAAAACGGTTACACAGGGCCGTCCCTTTGGCTTCTCAACACAAAACGGCAAGTTTTTTCTTTACCTTGTATTGAAGACGGCTAGCGCCAGAATCAAGGTGTAGAACCCCGGTGGAAGACAGGGAATGGAGTCGACAATATCCTTAGGGGCAGCGATGTAGCTGCTACGCCCCTGGAGAGCGCAAGGCTGGTTTCAACTGCGCCAGATAGCGTGGAGACAGAAACGAGGCTTTTTCGGACGGGAACGAACTAAACTTCAGCAAAACACTTGCACAATTTTCCTTATTCTCTTCACTTCGCATAGATCCGAACTGAGTTCGACAGGAGCAATTATCTCAAATTGTCCAACAACAAGGCGAACCCTCTGTTATTTTTTTTTTAATCCGACTTTTACGTCGATTTGATTGTGCTCCACAGCACACGGTATTACGATACTTAACAGGGGCGCCGCAAAGGAAAAGAAAAACTATCTTCCAAGTCGCGTCCGTCAATTCCAGAGGTCTGACTTCCACTTAAAAAAACATTTGCGTAAATACAGTTGCCAATGGATGTAGATTTCGTACAACTGGAGTCCACCGAGTTCGGAACGGGACTGCACTCAAAATGCAACGAGAATCAGCACTCCCCCTCAAAAGCTTGCAAAACATGATGAAATCTTACGAAAAAGTTCCAGAAGGAATCTTATGACACGTAAATTCTAGGGACAGTCAGGGGTCAAACGCGAGAGAAAAACAAGTGCTTGCAGTTTTCACACAAAGGACTATTGATACATTCCGAGCTTCGAAAGTCAAAACAAAATACCGAAAATAGTAACCCAAAATAAGAATTCAATTAAAACAGCGATACTAATTCCTACGAAGCGGCAAATAAATTACGGAATTCATAAAGTGTAGCGGCAAATTTAAAAAGCACATAACAAGTTGTGGATAAAAATGGGTGCAGTGGTAAAAATTCACGTATTTCAAAACCATAATTTTAATTTTTTTGTATTGGGATTTAGAGTTTAAACAAATACCTATATAAATGTGCTTAATGGACTTAGTAGTTTTGGCTATAGACTGGTTCCGTAAGATAAACAAAAAAATGTGAAAATTTGCTATTTCTAACGGTTTCAAAATTTGTTTTTTGCATTTGAAAAGGGAAAAATTAAAGACAAAACAATATGCATCCATACATTTACGCACTCACGCAAACACACACGCACGTTTACCGTGTGCTCGTCCGCCCTTCCACTCACCCAGCCACCCATCGAGCCACCTGTACTTACATATAGTCCTACATACCTATATGATATGGGGCAGGTACATCTCCTGGTAAGGCGTTGAGGAAAAATTCCTCGGAAAGCTCTTCTTCAATTGAATCATCCGCAATGGCAGAATTAAAATATCTTTCCACTGAATAAGACACCCCATTCAAAAATCTCCCCACATCCTTATGGTTCAGAAATGCAGTGGACGCTTCTCTGATTCTTCTGTCATTAAGACGATATTTTCTTTTGTTAAGGACTCGAATCTGCAAGCCCTCATCCACAAACGCTCGTATTTCCCTCACGGTTGTTGCCGAAATGTTACGTATACCATCTGCAAAAAATTCAAAAGTTAATGAGGACGAAACAGACAATACAGTATTCTGGAGAAATCACTACACTGGAAATAACCAAGTAATGTAGATTACCATTTTTTCAGTTTAAAAAGAACTGTCCTTAAGTGTTCTCCTGAGGTATACAGTATTAAGTGTGATTTTATAAGGCTGTTTAATAATGAATAAAATAAAATAGCTATACAATTAATTACCAGTGAACTCCCATAGCTTTGGACCCCTTACACGCAATAGTCGTTGCAACGTTGCGTGGAATGACTCATTGTCATTGTTTGTCCTTTTGGTTCGGCTGAAGACAGATAGTGAATTTGGTCCATCTTTGTCACACCATTGTCTTTGATGATACCTGAAGTAAAATATTAAGCTAAAGTAAAACTAAAATGTAGCATCTGTTACATGTATAAACATTATTAATTCAATATAGGTACTGGGTGATCGTTTTCAATCCGGAACATAGTAGCCCCAACGTTATTTCAAATATCTTTTTGATTTTACAGATAAAAAAATTATACTTGCGAATTAAATATAAGACACGAATCTGCTTTACTGACCAAGTCAATTACTTTTACTTACATCCGGTTTAAACGGAAATGACCCTAACCTTCGAAATTGGCTACACCTAAGCTTGCTTTGGAATGTGAAATAATTTAATAAATAAATTAGCCTTAAATTCCATAATATCTACCGGCAGTAGAAAAAATTTCATATATTACACGATACAACAGTCCCTTCAGGTGTTCGGAGGCCACCTCAGACCCAAAAGTAAACTTTCCCATCTAGGAATAAAATAGTAGGTATATTCTGTAACGAGGTTGGAATCCACTCCAACCGAGTAGCAGACTATACTTTCTCCACGACCACAAGATATGAAATAAATACAATGTTTAACATTTGTAAACACACAAATACTTGCAAAGAAATTGCAAAATTATGACGTCAATTGAAGTCAATTGTTAGTCATGGATTCCAAGACTAACTGTATTTTTTGATATACTGTTACAGAATATTCATTCCATAACTGAAATACATGCAAAATGCATAAGCCGGAAAGTGTTTTAGAATATTTCTTCAATAACAAGAGTTAGAATGTTAACTTTCTATTATCAAAATTGATTTTAGAATTGTGAAATTCCGTAGTGGTCGTGGAGAAATAACTTTCTGCATTCGTTCACTCAAAACAATAAACGGTGAGTTCGTAACAAAACTTACCTTAAAAGATTGCGAAAGTTCTCCAGAATATTCTGCTGCAGTAAAAAGTTTTTTACGTAGTTAACGCCGTCCTCTATATAATTAGCTGGTAGTAATGCCAAAGCCATCAACATTTTGATGCCTTTTTTCACATTGTTGTTAGTCTTTAACAAATCGTTCATGCCCAGAACCCGAGCTTTTCTTAAAAGTGCCTAAAAATGATCAAGTTTTTATACCTGCAATGTAATATCGACAGCAACGCAACAAAAATGAATTATCAATTTTACGACAACTTTCTTCTGAGAAAAGATGTGAATTTTAAGCTAAAAAATTCAGAGATTGGTCGTAAATCATGAATAGTCAAAACAAAATGGCCATTAACCATACTTGAAAAAAACGAATAGATGTCTATTGGTCTGAATTACGATAAATTTCAACTTAACAGTTTTTTTCGGAATTCGAAAATAAAACACGCTATATAAATATCATTTTCATACCTGGCAGTAATGAAAGAAGCAGCCTGTTTTGTTTTGCTTCCGGAAAATTAATCCTCAGGGAAGTTACGAGGGACATTTCAAAATCACTCATAATGAACTGCGGCTTGAATTCTGGCACAATCTCTTTGACTCTCTGGAAAAGTTCGTTATATGCCTCTATTTTTCGCGAGGACATCAATGCAAAGGCACAAGAAAATGCCTAAAATGGAAATATTAATTTGAATAACATGTAATTAATTATCTTGTTAATAAATTAACACAATTAACAACAACGTCGAATGTTGATTAGTACTTACATATCCATAATGGACTACCATAATAGTCAATAGCTGGCTACTGGCTGGGTACCGTGGTCTGGTTTTAAATGTTCCATCAACATGCACCTCCTTGGCATCAATCAGTAAATGTTTTAAATGTTCTGCTAAAAAGAGCACTGATAGAGAATCTCCTTCACCAACGACCCCTCTGCAGAACACTTCATCATCGATTTGGCCAAATCTTCTACTGTCTTCGTATATTTCGCCAAATTCTCGAAGGGAATTGGGCATTGCTGGTTGAACACGACGACGTTCACGACGCATTACCTTTGCGGTAGCTGGAAAAGCTAACTTGCTAGCCGTATCCACAGTCGCTTTCAAAACTTAATCTTTTTACTTATTTCAAAAATTTATTAATTTAAGACTTTGGAAAATGTTTTAGAAAATAAAATTGAAACAGTGATTAATAACTTTCCGTGTGTTACTAATTTCAAAAATCTTTTAATAGCATTTAATGTAAGATTATCTTGGTTAACGGTTAATAATGCAGTATATTTTGGATGTAGCATCTGAAAAAGATTTACCATAGTAAACCGAAACGTTATGCAATAACGAAATAAACCGAAGAAATAACAAAATTGACTATTTAGTATTATTTTTTTATTAATTACCTTGCAGTTTCCCTCACGAATATAGATTTCAAATCTTCGCTGCTAGTGGATGCCTTTTCCACTATAGAATGTTTGAGTAACAATGCGTTCCCCTTTTCTACGTCTTGAAGATGGTTGTGCCCCTCGCCAATTTTTGTAAAAGCAACTTCATCAGCAGACGCCCTAACAGAACAGCCCTTTTCAACACATACCAAGAAATGCTTTCCATTTTTTGTTTTATTGATTCTAAAGAAGAATCCTTGGCTTGCAGCGCAAGTGTAGTAGGTGGATCCACGATTTTTACCGGGTAGCTTGATAAACTCCATGGTTAAAATTTAAAGACTTCACTTAAGTAACAACTAAAGGCGGATTCAGGCTCGTACGCAGAACGTCGATGTCGCAGAAAGTCGTTGCTGTAGAAAGTTTGGAGAAGTACATTTAAATGCGACTGTTTTTGCTCGTGCGCACGTCGTCGTGACGCGGCTTGCTGTAAATTTACTTGGAAATGCGCAGCGGCACTTAAGGCGGATTCAGGCTCGTACGCAGAACGTCGATGTCGTAGAAAGTCGTTGCTGTAGAAAGTTTGGAGATGTACATTGAAATGCGACTGTTTTTGCTCGTGCGCGCGTCGTCGTGACGCGGCTTGCTGTAAATTTACTTGGAAATGCGCAGCGGCACTCAGACGCAGAAGTAGGTAGAAGTTCAACTTTCGACGTAGTTGTGTGTGCGTTTTGTGTAGTTGTTGGAGACGTTTGATGCCAACTGTGAGGGTCCGCCTCGGACCGTTTTTAATTTTGAATATTTCTAGCAATTGAATTTAAATTATTTTAGTTAGTTATTGAATTCGCGTTTCCGTTTATTTGTTGTAAATAGTAGGATTACGCAATCTTAGGTCAGTTCTTCGCGATCTCGAGTTTGAGGGTCAAGATGTTAATAAACGATTTTTTATTCACATATTTTAGCTCGGTTATTATTTTGTAGTTTAGTCACGTAATTTTAGGAACTTACAGTATTTAGAATCTCTTGTAATTTATTTATTTTGTTGTACGTTCTTATGAATTAAGCTTGCCAACTTGGAAGATTTTGCAGCAGTTCTATTTAATTTCCCAGAACTATTAAATTATTTTTGTTAAATTTCAAGGTTCAGTTGGGGAACACATTTTCAAGAAGTCGTAAATTTGTTTTGGTCACGTAGTTTCTGTTGAAATTAGAAGAATTACTTTATAGTCGTTCATCGAAGCACATCATTTTCAATATCACCCACGCATTTTAAAAATAGTCTCAACTATTGCTCTGCGAGATTTTCCTATGCGAATTAATCCATTTCCTTTCCCCGCCTTCAGTAGAGCGCTCTGGCTTGACCGGCGCCCCTGTAGGATTTTCCTGCGACGTTACATCCTTTCCCCGCCTTCAGTAGAGCGCTCTTGCTTGACCGGCGCCCCTGTAGGATTTTCCTGCGACAGTACATCCTTTCCCCGCTTTCAGTAGAGCGCTCTGGCTTGACCGGCAAAAAAAGAAAAAGGGCCACTGAGAAAAATGATGATGTTTCTCGATCACTTATTGCTGCCATAGATAAACTGACGGAAACAGATAACGGTACTGAAGATTTAACCGAATCATTTATAAAATTTTACAGTCAGCAGATGAGGGAGCTGATGAAAAACAAGGCAAGAAACGTTCAGCGCAGAATCAGAAACCGATTCAACGCCTTCATTGATGAATTATGTAAAGAATTAGGCGATTGAGTTTATTTTATGTATACTTGTTTACAATATAATTCAATACAATTTAAAAAATTCGCTTTAATGTTTTTCTGTAGTAATTGAATCTTGCCAGGGAACACTGCCTTCGTTAGAGCTCAAATAGTCGCAAAGTTCATTTCTCAAATTTAGTACTGCTAGTGAATAATTTCGAGAGCCCTGATTAGCCAAATTTTGAAATCCACTTGATTCACTGCACCACAGACCAGGTACAACCTGCAAAGAGGATTTTTCTCTTATTACTCTTGAGACGGATAAGTAGATAGAAAAATATTGCATACTTATCCGTTCTCATTTTCGCTATCGGTTACATTTTGTAGAAAAGATCGCACTGCCTAGTACATCTCAAAAAGTTGTGAAGGACCGTGGTTGCTTTTACAATAGCATCGACTGTTTTAGGATGGCCTATTATGGGTTTCCTGAATATTCTCCATCTAGCCGCTAAGATACCGAATGTATTCTCAATAGTACGCCGTGACCTACTGAGCCTGTAATTATATATAAGTTGTTCTTTTGTTGCCCTTTTTTGGGGATATGGACGCATTATATTTCTTCTTAAAGGAAATGCTTCATCGGCGACGAAGAAACAGGGAAACTGTTTATCTGTGTTTGGCAACACAGAATTTCGAGGACTGTTAATCCTTTCTTCTATAATTGCTGAACCAAAATCAGATTTTCTAAAAACGCCACTGTCTCCACAAATACCTACAAATTCATTAACCTATTTAGAAATTATACAGTTTCACAAACATACTTTTACCTTGAGCGCCAATATCAACAAGTATAAATTTATAGTCTGCATCACAAATTGCCATGAGGTGGATGCTGTAAAAATGTTTATAGTTATAAAATTTACTTCCAGATTTGAATGGACTTTGTATTGCAATATGTTTGCCATCTATTGCTCCAAGACAGTTTGGCATATTCCACCTGTAACTTATGTAACGTAGTATCTATTAATTTTTAATGTTAGTACAGTAAACCTGTCATAAAACCGGCTTTTAATATGATTCCATTGTTCGGGTGTTGGGGGTGACATATATATTGGTGAAACAACCTCCCAAAGTGCACTGCACGTTTCTCTTATAATTATGGAGACACTCCCCCGTCCTTTAAGGTAGGATCGAACTACTTCACACATTGACGAACCATGTGCTAAGTAACTATAAATCAGATAGTATCTCTTTAGATATTATCCCTCTACTTTTAATAATTCATACCTTAATGTAATAGCTAAACGTTCATTAACCGTAATACTGTTTATACAACTCCTTTTTTCCAATTTTCCTTTCACCAAATTCACCAGGGTCTTGAATTCATGAATATACATCCGAGTATATTTGTAAAATTCTTCTAAATCCTCACTCATCATGACATTAAATGTATTAAGGAATCTTCCCATTTTTCTCCTATGTTTATTTAATGGCCGTACTTGCCATCTGCGTGTTTTTTTCGCCCTTGGCAACAACAACCCTTGCTGATGAGCTACTGCGGCCAGTAATAATAATTTTGCTCTGGTTTTCCGGTTAATTGGCATCTAGAAATCAATTTCTTTCACATTTTAGTTATATATAATCATTAAAAATTCTAATAACTTTAATAAGTTATTATTTCACTGAAGAATTAAGATTTTGTTCTAATATGCACTACTAATAATGAATTCATACCTTATATTATTCACGTTGCAATGACAGTTGAGCGAACACAAAACAGCACACTTCACATGTGCATATCACGTTAAATAGGCGTTAAACTACGCAGGAACAAAAACCGATGTTTAAATACAGTCACTACTGCGCACAATAACGTAAATATGCAACAACCGCTTTTCACGTACTTCTGCGACATCGACGTTCTGCGTACGAGCCTGAATCCGCCTTAACAGTTTATGCAGACAAGCAGAAATTTTTTTCTTCTGAATTCACTTTGCAAAGAATACTGAAAGAAAAGTGAGCGTTCATAGGGATTAACAATTGCTTAAGAGGTAGTATGAATTGTTTACGCCCACTAATTTACCTGGCCCCCCTCTCGCTTATTAAAAGGGTGTAAGTACGTTCATTGGTACACATAAACAATTATTATACTCAAAAGTACCGTTTTTCACCAATTCTACTTTCGAAAAATTTTACAACCGCTTCTAACTTTTTTCTTACTTTGATGAAAACTTTTCTACTCATATTATGGAGTATAGTATTTAGTAGGTAATTTAATAATTGTAACAATCTTCGACGCCCATCTTAAGCAAAAGACATCAAACAAAAGTAGCTTCCGCTATGTTCAGAACAGATTAGTCTTACGGGAAACTCTCAAATACAGCGTAAGATAGGTAACAGCATTGGATTTACAAACATTCCTAGACCCAGGGGGTAAGAAGCTTACTTTTAAATTTTAATACATCATGAGCCATCAACGTCCTTCGTCTTACGGGAAACTCCCAAATACGTAAAATTGCACATTTAACGATTCAGGCAGTAACAATCCCTGTTGATCTGCCGTTTATTTTGGATGAATGGTCTGACGCAAAATAAATGCCCTTTGATGCTCATGATGTATTAAAATTTAAAAGTAAGCTTCTTACCCCCTG
>JABXWE010020861.1:0-20476 GCA_014611495.1 Limonius californicus | reverse complement strand
ATTGCCAATGAAATGTTTTTTCTAGTTTGTATATATTGTAATCTGCCATCGGATTTCATATTTGTACTTATTTCTGATACACCCTGTATAACGTATACAATTATACGTCATTACTATCGCAAATGGCTTACTTATTTCAGAATTTATTGTTGGGAGCGCCTAGACCCGGTTACTGCCATTTGTGCCCCCGTCAGTTACTTGATGTAATAATGAATACCAAATAAAATTTAAAATATTTTAATTTACAACAAAATATATCAAAAACCTAAATAAAACAATTATTTTTATTGATTAGTTTCAACACATATTTTCTGTTGGGCTTGATGCCATTCGTTTTTTCTAAATATCAAACAAATATGTATTTAATCATACAAAATTATAAAAGCCAATTTCATTATCGAAAAAGTTATATGAATTTCATATTATTGCAAATCTCCATTCTAACAACTAACACACTAAAGTTAGCACAAATCATGCAGTAACTGATTTTGTTTTTAAAATAAGGCTTTGGCAACAGAAAAGTTCTTTAATTCGCTGGCTGGAACATAAAAGTTCAAAAAACGTTATTCCTGTGGTTTCGATTACCTAAAATTTGATTCCAAGCAGAAAATAAATTATTGTATTTTAGTAACGCTAAAGCTATTCCTGAGCAGAAATTTTGCATAACTCGTGTCGTAATAATGATTTTATATAACAAGTACGACGCGTCGTCGCCATCGGAAATACAATTAAATTCGGTGGCGCGAACGTTCAAGATTCAAAATCGAAATTTGTGTGGTTTAATGTTTCAAACATGATTTCCAAGCAAAAACTTATCATAAATCCTACTACAATTTTGATTTTGGGTATTAATTACGATGCTTGTAACGCGTTTGTAGTTGAATTAGCTGGCCTAAACAGCAAACTTTAAACAGAATGTTATATTGTTTTAATAATTAATTTAGAAGTGATTTCCAAGCAGGAACAAGAAACTTGACATAAGAATTTATATGACAAGCTTATGAATATTTCTTTTTCGCTTTTAATATAGAAAAATAGAAAGTCCGGAATTCGCAATGTTCATATTTTAGTGTATCCGGTCGTCATTGTGTGGACTTACTTAGAATGAATATTTTTATATCATTACATATGAAAAAAGATCATTACCTCTACACCCATGGTAGAAGAGGTTGAAGATAAGTAAGTAAGTACATATGAAACAAAACCTCTAATGTAGTGATATCTACACCCTCTTCGAACAATATATTATAGGTTGGATATATGTCTCACTGTGAAAATAATCGAGTTGTATGTGCAATATACATTTTTTAGAAATCTATTCAACTGTTGTTTTGCACAATTTTCTATTAAAATTGGACCCTGTCATTTCTTTAGATATGAAGCAAAAACTTGTATGCAATCAATAGCAAGATACCCTTAAAATAATTTATTATGTGTTGGAAGCATGTTTCATTATGAAGACAACCACATGGCATCCACAACTTTTCTGAATCCTACCAATTTATGGTTCTATGGTCTTCATTTACATTGAACAGTTTGTATTAATTTTTAGATGTGAAGAACAAAATGTTTTGTAGTGATAGATAGAGTCCTTTAAGACATACTGTACTTTACTTTATTATACATTTCAAAATAACTTGTAGAATTAATACAGATCTGTCGTGTAATTCAAGCATTGCCTTTAACTAGTGTCACCCCTATTTTAATTTTTGAAAAATAAATTGATGAAGTGCAGAAACACTCTCGATGCTGCGCCACTGCTCTGGTAGAAAATTAATAACTAGACAATGTGAGTATCCCGGAAAACCCAATCGAAGAAGGAGTGGATTCTAAACAAATTAATAATAGACGCCACCGATTTATAATTTACTAACATCGTCCGAGATGTAAGATGGGAAGTCGGACCCTCCAGATGGCTAATCACCTACCTTATCTCTCGTATCTCTCCTTAGGTAAATTTAGTTCTTTATCATCGTCGATAAAGAAAAGACAAGTTGCAACTAACTCCGTTTAATTTCTAATTAACACAACCCCACAAGTATAATTTAAAGAAAAACCAGTCCCAATTTTACGTAATAAAGAAATAAATAAAATTACTTTCGGACGAAACTCAAACAACTGAAGGACTATGATTGCGCTTATCGGATCATCATAATATTAAGGTTCTAGCGCAAAATCACGTTACGAGAGGCCCCCGCTAAACGAAAACCTGCGTAATCATAACCCGCCAAAAATAGAAAAATTCGACCTGAAAACACATGCAAACGCAATGCCATCCCACAATCGGAGCACCCTATACATAAACACGTCAAATTGTTCCCCAATACAATAACTTTGATGATATAATAATAATTAAGGTCTATATATACTTAATTATTCCCCAACATTACAAATCCCAGACACAATCAAGTTAACGAAATGGTTTATATGTGAAAATAATGCAATCATAAATAATAAAAGTCACGTCCTCAAAAACATTAACGTGAAATAATATTAAATTCACTTCCCTGTTGCAAGTGTAACGCCTATCTCTGCGAGCAGGTTTCAACGTGGTTATCACCAGAGCCAGCGTTTGGATCGGTCGAGGAAAAACCCATCCCCAACGTTCTCGGCGATGTTTACGTGCTTAGTTGACCTTATCAACGGAGTTCCCAACCGAGCGTATCTTGGCTAAATTAAATTACAGCGAATATAAGCATTGAAGTTTGGAAAAGTGTAAGACTGAACAATCTTCCTGTTAATAAATAACTCACCAGTCGATGGAAAACTGGCCACAAAAAATCTGTTTGACCTGAATAATCTCTGTATTGGAATACTAATTCCTGGAGTTTTTTGACTTCCTCTAAACTAGGACCCAACTCCTGTGCCGTGAAGTTTTAAATCGGAAAACTAATTTCCAAATCGATAACGATTTACCAAAATTTTCAGTCACTTGGCACGTATATGTCCGACCAACCGTCAATACTCAAGTCTTCGTTCCTGGACTTGTCGTTCTAAAATTTTTCGGTTTCCCCCTCAATTTTCCGAATCTCCAAAACTATGCGCATATGTCGACCGTGTCTTTCGAAATGTAGAATGGAAAACGGGTTGCTTTCAACCAGGCGCGGAATTCGTTACACCAGGTTTGAAAAACTGCAGAGCTTATACAAAGGTCTTAATCACTACGGGCGTTATGTCATGCATCATCACTAGTGTTAGTATTCTAGAGTAAATAATAACTCTAGTAGCAGAACTATACTTTGATAACTGTTAAATAATTGTAGTAATTGTAATAAACTATACAGATTAAGTATATGCACGCCTTTGCTTTTCCACAGACAATCTTTATCGAAAACTTTGTTGCTCATACTGTACATGCAGTAGCACTAATTGAAATATAAAATAAATAAAACTTAATAGGAGAATAATTGTTCCGTGCTATATAAGAAAGAATATAGATTTGTAAATTTTACCAGTATAAGAATATATAAAGATAATTGTTTGGTTCATTAAGTTTTGCCGCTTTATAGGAATTAAAATTCTACTTTAACTGCCGTTCTTGTGTTGATTTCATAATTATTAATAATAATTATCATTATTTTCAAAAATTAAATTTATGGGAGGCCACTTTCGTAACTTAATCGAACGATTTACATGTTTATTTAGTCTGTCAATGCCGGCCAGAAGGGATTCTTAGGACCCTGGAAGTGGTTTCCGTGAACCACCCTTACTCCTCTGAGCTAAACTGTAGGCCTTTTTCCAAAAATCTTGTTACGGACCAAACGAGCTGTTTCGTCAACCCGTAACAGGATAGGTGGAAAAAGGCCTACAGCTTAGCTCAGAGAAGTAGGAGTGGTTCACGGAAACCGCTTACGGGAGGGAAATCTTCCTAGTTGTGTATAGGGTAGGTCAAAATTAACGGGCGCCACCTTCCAAATCACAGCAGATTACCAGTTGTCGTGGAAGTTCGATAAGCCAGCAGCTTACGGGAATCAGACCACCTGTATTGTGCTTCCTTCTGTATATAAAGCTTGCAAAGTTCATGCGCACAAAGATAAAAATATACAAAAATAAAATATGTAAATTTCAAGACAAATATAACTCAACTTCTTTTAGATTACTGACATGATACGATATATAACGATTACTTTGAAAATGGTAATATTTATGGTTAATTAATATAAGATTTTGTTGGAATGTTCGAACTGAAGAAGGCTCGCCGTCAGTGGCTTGCGATATTTAACTTCTTAGAACAGATCTCCGCAGCCAGTGGCGTCGGAGTTTACAATTTAATGCAATTTATGAATATACTTTACAGTTAACCAAAAGAATAAATGACAACTGGCGACTGAAGGTCACTTTACGTCGTATTTAAAAAAAGGTTTAGTACTTTAAACTTGAAAATTAAGATCGGAAAAAGTTTTCACCGCACAATTAGAATTTCTTCTACCTTAGTGTTGTTCGGTAGAGAGCAGAGAGAGGCATAATTGGGCTGTTACTAAGATCTTCGGGAAGCAGAAAAAATTCCCTGGTACGCCCCTGAAGATTGGATCGAATGGAGATAACGCTACGGCCAGGACTTTTTCAACGTCGAGAGAGAAAATACGGGAACTTCAGATATCAAAATCTCCGCCGCTGGATAGGAGGATCCCTTAAAACGGCTCGAAAAACGGAATTTCCACGGGTTTGATAGTTTTTATCCGACACTAGTCGAGAAAACAATTTCACTGAATTGTTCTTGCAAAAAGCTGATTACTAATATTTTTAATCCGGCACAAGTCGAAGATTCTTTTTCCTAACGCAAAAAACGAAACGATAACTCAATTAGCAGAAGAGCTGCAACACAACCCGGTATCCAAAAAAAAAATACGTCAGTTCACTCCCAAAGCCCAGCGTCCACTGACTTCCCCGTTGCCGCAAAACATTCACTCAAGCCTAATTTGTTCTAGAACAAATTCTTACACCTGCGATTTCCGAGAAACATAACATTTCTAAGGCCATGCTGCTGACAAACGGGTTCCTAAGAATTCCTTTTGGCCGGCGTTGACAGACTAAATAAACATGTCAGTCGTTCGATTAAGTTTCGAAAGTGACCTCCCATTAATATAATTTTTGATAATAATAAACAGTGTAATCAACATAAGAACGGCAATTCAAATAGAATTTTAATTCCTATGAAGCAGCAAAACTTAACGAAAATAAGATAATATAGAACAGAAATGTTTACCCATATATAAAGGTGGTGTCGTGGTTTTTACAAAAGTAAATTTATCTACGCAGTTGCAGGTACTCTATTAGTTAGTATAAGTATTACCTAATAAAACTTTACATAATTAAGAACTCATTTCATGTTACTGGCTAATAGGTTGAATAAATTTTATATTTCTTTAATTTGTCGTTCGCCATCTTAAACATTTTTTTGCCAAGCTTTTTGTTAATGGCTCATGGACTGAGAATATTTCAGCGGCTCAACTTGGGTTTGCTACCTTCTCTGGCGGACTGGTAATTCAATTCTGGGCTGGCTTCCTCGCTGTAGTCTTTGACTCATAGTTCTGTTCTCCCTTCATTCTCGGATGGAGCTTGACTCCAAGGTACCAAATTTATGTTGGGATGCTGGATATATACTGGATTCCTTTTCTCTACGCGACCCCTCCGGTGTGTGATCGACGCGATGATGAGTGCGTGGGGGAAACAATTTAAAACTCCACTTGCACTGCTGCAGACGCCTCTTCCTGGAACTAAACCGACCTAATGTTTAATTATCAAATGTTGAAACGGTTGCTTCCCGGGAACTTTGTTACAAAATACACACAACAATGGAAACACTAACGTCGCAACCTCGCCTCAGCGTAGACCATAGTCGCATCGCAATCAATTACTAGGTTCCCAACGCTATTAATTGTTTGTTTATTTATTTATATATTTATATTTTTATTAATTACGCCTAGGTACCAACAATACTGGCTTTTGTAGGCTGTCGTTGGTGACCCTTCTTAACAGTCTGCTATATCTTTTAATGGCTGTATAACAAAAATGCTATTAACTTATCTACAACGCCTTAATACCAATTTCCACAAACCAAAACAAACCGGGATATCTACAGAACCATTTCCCAGCTGAAACAAAGGTTCCCAAAGTGTATAAAATAAATTTCAGCAATAAACAACATTGTAATAAAAACTCTTATAGGTAATTTTTGACAATAAAATATTGACGTATCAACCTCCAAAACATTTTAAATACTGTTGGAAACAGATTTAAGTAGTGACATTTGGATACATCAGCGCAACATTCTTCAAGTATCTCAGCCGACAGAATACGTCACACGTACAGTGTCGGTGTTGTTTCGTTCGCAGATGTCACTACGATCTCTGTCGGAAATATTAATCGGCGAGCAACTAACAAAGAGAGAAACGATTTCAGTTTGTGGCATGCAACTAAATCGCTAATCAGAAACTCAAAAAATGTTCATCGTAAGAACTATACTTCTTGTTTTTTCCTCAGATTCCATGAAACACCTGCCTGCCCGACCTCTGGTTCAAACCTTGATAATCCTTCCCGGCTGTTATAGAGCCCACATAAGCTACGTATACTTCTGCAAATATTTATCTGTTGAGCGTACCTTTAAGTAATATTCACAAAAGATAAAAATCACTGCCTAACACTTACCTGTTCTAATCCCCGTTCTGTTTCTTTTCTGTTTTATATGTAACTGCTAAAATATACAAGTATATTGTTGCCATAACTTTCAATCAAGCTTTCAGTAATTGTTAGGTGCATGATATGAACGGAGTTAACGACAAGCAACCATGAGAAGACCATAAATCTAAACAGATTTTTTCCTTGCAGATACCTAAGATGTGGCCGTTGCTGTGTCTCCTCCTCTTTCTGTCCAAACAAATAAAAAGCGAAACGTTTACAATAGGTTACCTAACTGGATCGCAACGAAAACCAGGAGACCTGGAATATTCCCGACCAGGACTTACTATTTCAGGAGCGATATCTTTAGCTGTGGAAGAAGTTAATCACGGCATGCTCAAACACAAGGGACACCAACTAGATTTCATAATCGCAGAAACTTTCGGAGAAGAAATAGTTAGTGTGCGGAAGACTGCCGAACTATGGACTCAAAACGTTTCTGTTTACATTGGCCCGCAAGAAACTTGCAAACACGAAGCTTACATAGCCGCAGCGTTTAATCTTCCCATGATATCCTATGTGAGTAAATAACAAGATGGCTGTCTTTACTAACACAAACAAGCTATAGTCACAGATGTATGGGTTTATAATGACAATCATACTGAGTTTTACACTATTTTTGTGGTTATTACAAAAATTGGTTCTAACAACGAAAACATTAAACTTGTATTTGTTCTATTTTTATGTTTACAGTATTCTGTTAAAAATGAACGAAACAATTCGCTTGGACTTTCCCTTATTTCAAACTGTCTTCGCATATTTATGAAATTACGGATATGATGTTCAATTACGCCTTACATTTAGTGTAATTTTTAATAACTACTGCCTCAACTATTTGTGTAACCTTCATTAGTCAAATTTTTAAATGCGATTTACGAGTATAAAACAAAATACACCGCTAGCATGTTTTCGTAATTCAGCCAGACTTCAAGTTTATATGTCTCATACAAAGTCCTTTGTGGCCTTACTAATAAACACGATTTACAATTTACAAACCTGCTTTATTAGCTATTTCGCCAAAAATACAAGGATCGATTCTGCTAAGGTGACTACCATTACTAATTATACATGACTTATTCGAAAAGTTTATCTAGGAAGTTGTTACTGAAGTTAAAATGGCTGTTTGAATTCCGTTTTGAAGGGATTGCTGCTACATTTTAGCTATAACCTACATTTTAAAATGTAGAAATTTGCAAACGGTGTCAAAAAGTATATAGGGTGTTTTCAAATTATAGGTGAAGGTGTATTCTACAGCCAAAAATAAGAAAACAAGTTCCTATATACATGTGTCTGAAAATGCTTCGTTACGCAGATACAGCGACCAAATAAAAAAGAAATTAAATCTAACTAATAGCTTGAAATTTTGTATGAAAAATTAGATACTGTAACTTCAATTTAATAAATAGTAAACCAGGCGCGTCTCATCTGGGAGGGTCAAGTCATTCTTTAATTTTTTTAATATGTTGCTTGATTTTTATGAACATGCAGTATCTAATTCATATTTTCCATGTACTCTAGTTCTTGGTAATTTGAGCTTTTCAAGATAATGAGACCGTTATAATTTTATCCGTTCATACAGTCACGCGTCCAGGAAGTTGAGTGTTTCAGTCAACTAATAAAATGACAAATAAAAAAATTTAAGTACAACAAAGTTCAATTGGTATTATTGCAAATTTGTTAATAAAATACAAATACATCTAATAAATTGATTAATTACAAGTTGTTTAACAGTATCTACAGAGCTAGAATACACTTAACATTTTAAATAATCCCAAATGACTATGGTCCGGTGATCTAAGAGGCCATGTTGGGAGTCCACCATGGCCTATCCATCTGTCGTTGAACCTTGCATTCAAAAACTCTCTAACGTCCAAAGGGAAGTGAATCGGTGACCCCTCATAAACCACATATGCTGTATTTCCAGAAGAGAGACGTCTTCCAAAAGTTCTGATACTTCATGCTGATCCTAGCGGTTCTCGGGCCCGGATTTTCTTCCACTGCTCTTTCAATTCTGGAGTAGAAACTTTTCTGGGCCTCCCAGCGATTCTGATGGTAAAAAGGCACTAGTAGCTCGCAGACGGTAAGTTCTTATGAAAACACTGTTCTCTGATTGTCTTCTGCCTGGAAAAGCTTCGTGGCACACTCATGCAGCCCCAAGCGCGCTACCGATTGTACTTCCGTACATGAAATACATGCGATCTTCTCATTGGAAAAAGTGTGAGAAGCCATGAAAAAGTTACTCAAACCAATAAATCGGAATGACTTACTGAAACTGTCAAATGACCCCTCGATAAAGGTACTGATAAGAGAACACTTTGCGTACATCCATCTGTTAAAGAAATCCGGAAACGGTTAGCCCAAATTACTTAGAACAACAGCACATTTTTGTGTATTTTTGTATAGCGAATAAGAATTTCCTAGAGCACGTTTGTAAAAACCAACCAAAATATGACTTGACCCTTCCAGATGAGACACATTAGTTCACCAATTTTGATGAAATTTGGTGAAAACTTTAAGTTACATTGTGTAAGTTGACTGACACTGACAGAGATATCGCCAAAACAGTGATATTATTTCTCTTTTTTTTTGTCTCTGTATCTGCGTAACGAAGTATTTCCGGATACATATTTAAACGAACTTATTTTCTTATTTTTGGCTATAGTACCTATAATTTAGAAACACCCTGTACTGTTTATCGTTATACATTGAATAAATGATAACAGTGTTTTTTACATACTTAATGCATATTCAGTTAGAACTTTTTTATTTATTAAAAAAGCGATGGTTTTTAAATCGTAAATGGTGACTAATTTGACAGGAACTGGCTATGACTTTCCGTTTCCGTTCCGTTTGCTTTACGCAAATTTAGATATCTATGGCTTGTTTATGGACGTGCAGCAACGTAATAAAAAGAAGAACAAGGCAGTGGCGGCTAGCCAAGTGAAATAGGTGAAGTGCCTAAAATTTTCATTCAATTATGAATATTTATTTAAATTACATAACAATTATTTATTAGCATTACACCTATTAGGAGTCGTTTATTTATGGCATACATACAGTTAGATATAATAAGCTTAGTGAAAACAAACACATTACATTTTTTCTGGTCCCCTTGTATTTAAAATTTAAATTTTAAGTGCAGTCCGTCGAGCGTGAACACAATGACCATAAAAAATATTACCTACAACACTCGAGCAATTGTAGTGAAGAGTCGGCCTCAAACGTATTTTAACTCTGCACTTATACCTCCGTTGCCGTGGTAACGCCTACGTCAATATCTACAATTTGTTCTCGGGGAAGTGAAGAGTTCAGTCGCAATCAGTCGCTAAACTTCATGTTCAGGTTTGACCGCCGGTTTTTAAACGATTTCAACAATTTTGAATTCACATTTTTAGCTGTAGGTACTACTTAATAATATTTCTCTCTCACTGACATATTATTTGATGTTCTCCAAAAGAAATCATTGGATATTAATTTTTGTGTCACAAAAATAAATAAAACTATTGAACTATTAAAGAGGAAAAGGAATGACGATTTCTTTGAACACTCTTCGAAAAGACTAAGGAACTAGAAATACCACAAACCGATATTTCTAAGCGCCCCAAGCGGGAATACGCTAGCCTTTTCTGTGATAAATAAAAATGATTATATTATGATTCAAATCGTAATAGTATTCTTTGGATAGAAGCTAGGGATGCGTTGGAGATACAGTTAAAGGATATTTTACTTTTTAGTTATGTTTCTCAGTTCACTAATTTACCGTCAAGATTGTTATCATTTGCACATCCTTCGAAGATAATCTAAAGATACTTTTTTGGGATGGTGTAAATGTTAACCACAGGGCATAACTTTTGGGTATGTTGGGGAGATGCTCAATAGACGACTCTCAAGTTTAACTTTTGGGCATGTCGAGAAGGTGTCCATAAGATGACTTTCAAAGTTAGCTTTTGGACATGTTCTATGATTAACCTTTTAGCGACGTTGAGGATGCCTTAGAGCTGCTCTATGGTTAACTAATTTGTAACAAGGTTAACCTACAGGCTAACTTTTGGTTGACTAATAGTGACCTTGTATTTTTGAGAGGTTAACTTTTAGCTATCTTTTGGGTAACTTTGGCTATGTGGGCAATTATCCACTTAGTCCGCTTCCTTGTAAAGGCAAACAATGATATTTGTTATCACACTTATTCGCTAGGTTCTGTACAAAACCATGCTTTTTAATAGTCAAGGTATTGGTGGATTATTTCCGCAATACTGATTATAATTTAGAACTAAGTATCTGAAACTTTCTCAAATCGTATTCTTCTTAATTTTTAAGTTAAAGAGTTTAGCATAAAATTATTCGATCTGTCTTGGTGCTTTATTACCAAAATTGCGAATTACTAAAAAGAACATGTATAACTTCCGCGTCCATTTCAAATTTGTTTCAAAAGCTTGTTGTAGTTGATAAATTTTCAATAAATCTCCAGATTATAAAATAGAATCAACTGTTTCACAATATCCACTAGCACACATTCACGCTCATGCGTAGATTTCACATTTTGTAAAATAACTTTTAAGATTTTTGGCGTTTAAACGAATATTTTCTTAAAACATAAAAATCTATTTAAAAAAATAATACTTATCCCTATGCTTATTGTATCTGAAAATAAAAGTAAAGGTTTTAATTATGAACCATAAGATGTACTAAATTATTTCACAAACGAAGGTGACTAACAAAACGTAAGCTATTTTCTTAGCAGTTACACTTAGTCAAGCAAACGGATGGCGAGCATTTGCCATTTGTCCTGGCCAGCATCTTTCCCAGCAAGCAATCGGGGCGAGCCAACGGCGACAAGCAAGTGATGGCGACCTGGAACCCCTAATAATAATTAACTTCAATCGAAACGAACAGAGTACTTACTTGTTTATGTAGAAAATATGGTAAAGATCATATAACCCTTCCAACACACTCCTAGATATTAGATAGCTGCCACGTGACAAACAAATTACACGTCTATTTCAATTAAGAAAAAACTTAATGGCGTTCTCTGCTGTTCATGATTTTCATCTCAGTTGCTGTATACCTGATTAAGCATGGTTTCCAAGTTTATCTTACTTGTCAGACCTTTTTCCGAAAATAAATGATTAATTTTGCTTCACACGGGACAAACACAAGGATTTTCTAAGATCAAGACCGAGTGGAAAGCATGATAAAAAAATTATAACTTTGAGACAATTTGATTAATATCAATACTGAGTATTTTAACACTATACGCACTTTTTTAATTAAATATAAACTTTGAATCAAGTTGTTAGCGGTATTAAACAGCATTCCACGTTGTCATAAATTACTTTTACATAGTATTTTACGCAAATATCAAAAATATTGAAATAGATTGGTAATTCACTTGATGAGGCGTTTATGAATGATGCCCTGACACTGACAGAAAAAGAAAACTTGTTAGACAAATCAACTTAATTTGGACTAAAAACATCGTACGATTTTGGATTTGATTAAAAACAGAGTATCTATCACTTAGCGAAAAAGCTGCGGAAATCCTTCTACTCTTGCCAACTACCTATATGTGCGAGAAAGCTTTCTCAATATACACATCGGTGAAGTCGAAATACCGGAGCAAATTTGATGCAGAACCAGTTTTAAGGCTTTATTTATCATCCTTCAAGCCAAATATTATTAATGTTTGTTCAGCTAAACAAACTCAACTATATCATTAAATTTATTATTTAGTCTAATTTATGTATGTATAACTAAAATTATTATTAAGGGAATCCTAAAGCGTTCTAGCAACCAAAACTTAAATGAAACTTGTTAAATCGACAAACCATTGTATTCGATTTCCCGGAGCTTAGGGCCGTCTGCCTAAACTCTGGAAAGCGAAGTGCAGCCAATGTAAAAGACAGTATCTATAATATACAATAAAATAAACGTATAATAGAGTTTTGACACAGTTCTGTTTGTAAAAAATCAGACAAACCTTTAGTTTGAGGTTGTGTGCGTTATGTTGTTGATAGTTTGTAACAAGGTGAAATATTTCGTATTACTAAGTTCATATATGTCGTAAAAATAGGAAGATTTACCTTATTTTTGCACTACTTTTGGCGATTCTTTATCACCAGTGCTTATGATTTTTTTTATAATGTGTTCTCCTTATTTCAGTTTGGGTATGTTGTCTACTAGCTAAAAAAAACCGCAAGTGGAAATGTCGCTTATTAGAGTAGCTACGGCTACAATAGGAAATGCTATTTTTAGCTTATTTTGGGTCACTTTAGTAGCCTCTTAAGTTGTAAAGGACAAATATATGATAATGCTGATGTGATGGCGTTCGAAGAAAATAGTCGAAAAGCAGATTTGATCGCGTGTACAAATCACAAGCTGAATCTGGCGGGTGTACGTGCAGCGTTTGTTGCATGCATCCTGTTACCTTTTTTGGAACTGTGAAGCGTTTGCTTACGTTTTTTTCTTCCTCGCCCCATAACTGTAATATTCGATAACTAGTCAAATGCGTAACAGAAACACGGTGGAGCACAAGGGAAGAAGCTGTTAGTGTTGTAAAATAAATTACTCGAAAATCTTATAGTTCTTTTCTGTACTTTCTTGGTCTGAGAGAATTCACCTTTTTAGAAATTAACAACACACATGCCTACTTCCAAACCAGAGAATTGAGCATACAACAATGTGATATAAAACTCCAGGTATTGTTTACTGAAAATAGCCAAAGAAATTTGTAATGATCTGGTATTAGTCTTGGAGACTTAACGCGTGTAGAAATAAGAAACTAATGGCTCGTGAAGAATCACTGAAGATGCTGAATTGTCATACAAAACTGAATTGAGGAGGGAAATATTTTCTTTGTTTGACAGAGTGGTCCAAGAAATAACTGTGAGATTTCAACAGTTCTTCATGTTCTTACTTAGAAATACGCATATCTTGCCCCGTCGAATCTTTTAAATGACAAATACGAGTCTCGACTACATCATGATTAGGATGGCATTAATAAGGAAGAGTTCCCCGTTGAGATAAAAGTACTTCAGAGTTTTATTGCTATGACGAAACAGAGACTGGAAAGAAGGTTTCTTTGAACTTTTCCAATTTATTCAAAATACAAAACTTGAGAACTCATTTCAAAATACCGAGTTCACAAGTCTGTAATGGGAGCAGCGTGGCGGACAAATGCGAACACTGGTCAAAGAGTATTCAAGGTGGAGCAATCATCCGTGCAGTCACAACTTAAATGGGTGATCGAAAACCTATAATAACACGCTGCTATTCTGATGCTTCAGAGAGTACCTACCTGCATTGCTGTTAAGAAATCTTACCATGCTGAAGAATAACATTGAAAAATGTTAAAATTAAATTTTTCACTTATTAATTAAACATGGTGTCTTAATTCTTTCTCCTAAACGGCTTTCTGACTTTTTCCCTAAGTGTGTTTGATGTGTATTGAGAGGGGTGGCAGACTCAGGGAGCTCTCCGGGCCGCACAAATTCTAGTTACGCGACTGACAGACGGCCATCTTCTAAATGAATATTAAGATCAAAAAATTAAAACTTGAACTTATCCCAGCTCAGCACATTTCGTGCTATTCAAGTGTATAACATGCCTCACCCTTGAAAAACCCCATACTTCAACTATAACTAAGATACCACAAACATCCTGGGTAAATGCAGCACTCGCCATCCGAACCTGATCGACTTCGGCAGAATAACTCAGAGCATCGGCCACTACTCTACCGCATCCTTTAAAAATTGTTATGCCTTGCTGCTTCTTTCCATTCAAATAGCATTTCTCCGGATAAGCACAAGTTAGGTTCAATACCGAGTACCTGTACAGATTCAGGTCAACGCCAATTGCAATTCCACCAAAGATAAATAACCCAGTTGGCCAAACAAACAAGATCTGTAAGGTTGTCCCTTTTAAATGGCTCACCCTATATTTGATAGAAGCTATTTTATTTACCGATCGTCAGCACAGACGTATATGACCACGCTGTTGCATACTGCAACCTTTAAAGGTCAGTGTATATCTTCATCATCATAATCATGATCCTCGTTTGTACCGCTTGCGCAGTGCCGAGGCCGTGTGAGGCAAGGCTAAGCTGCAGTAGTAGTTTGTGCTATGCACAACAGAGCCCGATTCTACGACCATGTTGATGTGTAACCATGCTTCACCTTTTTGTTTATGATGGTGTTACTCTTTTGTCCTAGAGTGATTCGAAGCGGAAAGCTTTCGGACTATTAAATCTAAACGCCACCTGACTCTCTCACCACTGAGCCATCCCCGACCTTTCAGTGATTAATAGGTACAGAGATTAACAAAATAATGAAATTTAAATTTTAAAAAATACAATTTTGTGTAACCACTATTTAAAAACCATCGGCACTGATAATATTAAACTAATGGCAGTTGTGAGTTCTATTCTAAAGAAAATGATCATTATTTTCCCGACATTGTTTAAATCATGAAATTTGAATCATCACCATTAATAATAGATTAAATTGGTATGATTTAAAAAAGGTTTCCAGTTTTCTAGTAAACCGGATGTTTTAGACCGGTTTATTTAAAATTTTAATAAATGTTTTCGCTGGTGGAATCACAAAATTAAAGAAATGATAAAATAGAAGAAAAATCTTTATAATATTTGGCTCACGACATACGACCAAGAAATTAGAAATGCATATGAAGCGAAAAGTAAAGAAGTGAAGAAAGAAGTGATACAAGCAAAAAACATGGTTTAAGAAGAAATATGTAATAGAGTGGAACGGTATGTAGGAGGAACAAAATCCAGGGAAGCATGGAATATAATTAAGAGTGTAATAAAGCAGAATAAATCAATGAATAATATGATAGATATACAAAAATATAAACAATTTCATTCGAACATGCCGCAAGATGATAGAATAAAATATAAAGAGATATGGAAAGAGACATATACAAAAAAGTAATATAAAGAGACATTACGTGGATACCATAAGAGGGATCAAATTAAGAAAATACATATTGCGGCCATTCAAAATAAATAAAGGCCTTAGGCTGGGTTGCTGCTGATCCTTATTTAAAATCTTCTTAGAAACAATCTTCGATTTGAAGAGGAAATGCCAACAAATTGGCATAAAAATCGAAGAAGAATATTTACATACAATTCAGTTTGCTTACTATCAAGTAGTAAATGTTGGACATGGTGAATGGAGAATACCATACATGTTCAGAAAGTTAGTACGTCTTATGAGGAAAACGGACTAAAAATGAACTACGACAAAACAAAATATCTGGTCGTAGCAGGAGAAAAAAGAAACCATCTCAACATCAATTGTTATGTGATGAAATCTTGCGAAGAATACAAATACTTGGGGACAATAAAGTAGAAAAGAAACTAACGCTAGAAAGAAATAAATGGTGGAATAGTATACAGTGCGGTCGTAAAATGTCCTCCCCCCCCTACTAACTATTGAACGACTTGATATTTCTTAACAAAATTTTGTGTGCTTTAATGGGAGGTAAATACTACTGTTTAGCCCATATTTAAATTTATAACTTTCAAAATGGCGGCTAAGAGCCATCTTAAACTATTTTTTAAATGGCACTGGGGGTCGAGTGACACCTCATTTGAAACGTATTTTAATTCTGCGTCTGATCCTTGAGTTTCTTATAACAATATTTATCCAGAAAAATGCCAGATGATTGAAAATAACAAGTTTATGGAAAAAAGAAGACACCCGCCAGGGGCGTCCAAAGTAGAAACACGAATCGACGTCCAGCACGTGTCCACGTCATCGCAGCGGGTCGGTCGCGAGCTCAATCTGTTCGCATAAGTACGGCCGGTTCTAACATCCCAAAAGGGGGCGCGGAGGACGCCGGCTAAGTTGTTATGTCGATTTTTACGTTTTATTTGCGACGTTTCGGCGTCCCCGCGCCCCCTTCGGGGATGCTAGAACCGCATTTGCCGGCCGTCGCTGCAAATCGGAAAATTTTCGGGATGCCTTCTTTTTTTATAAACTTATAGCTACCCAAAAACTTAAATACTTAAGACGAGGATGTAGTATCCACAATTAATCATGTAAAAATACAGAGATAAGACAATGAATGGATTGTATAGAGAAAGCATTAGAGAAAATGGAAAAAAAGGGACAGATATGGTACGGACACGTACGGACGATGGAAAAGCAGAGATGAACCCTAAGAATATTAAACGGGAAACCATAAGGAAGAAGAAAAAGAAGTCGACCACAACAAACGTGAAACAAAAAAGTGCACCAAAAACACAGTAAAATGACGTCTAGAATCCGTAAGACAACCAAACGAGCGTAAAATATTCACAAATAAATATAATAAACCATTTTGGATACTAATGTGAATTACCTTGTGTGTGAATGTATAAGTACGAGTAGTTCTACTATTTGAAGATAATTTTTATTTATTTGCGTATTAGTGTATTCAAATAATTGTCAGTAAATGTAACCTTACAAACATGACAGAATTAAAATGAAATGCTCATCGAACCCCATTTTTGTTGCTTTTGACACAAAAGCGGAATCTTTTGCGTACTTTTACTTTGATATATTGAACACAAATTTATAAACAAATACACAGAACCGCGTTCTTTTGCCTTTGAGACCCATTTAAAAAAAGCATCCACCCTGTCGGTTTAATCTTGTGTACGAATCCAAACCTTCAATGTATTAAATTATACGATGGTAATACGATAATATTTATCTCGTTAATTAAACGGTAATTTATTGAAAGAGTACGGAAGATACGCTTTTGTAAGTGAATCTATTTTAGAATTCTTTACCTTAATAAGCAGCAGATTTTTTAATTAAATGTTTACTGATGTATCAGAATGCTAAACATATTTGCCATATACCTAAATCTAATGCCGTTGATAGTTCATATTTTTATAAATAAATAATGCCTGGATATAACTGATTGCATGTAACAGTACTTTATAGACAGGGTGTAGGAAAAACAGGGGAGAATATTTGAGGAATATACTATACACACCAGGACAAGAAAGAAATACCAATATTCCCATGTACAGAAAATAATCTTAGGATTTAAACGCGCCTTTGTTTGAAGAAATTGTTTACCTTAGTATTTAAAAATTATATTAAATATTCAAAATGCTCCCCTTGAATTTGTGTACAACATGCAAGAAGTCTTATAATCGATGGTCAAACACGTTCCAAAACTCCCGTATTACATTATAGCCGTCCACGGTTCGCTGATGCAGAACATGTATGTCGTTAAGGGAGGTTGAATAAACTAAGCTTTGTAAATGACCCCATACATAAGAATTCAACGGATTAAAATCAGGCAAAAGTGTTGGCCACACGGTTGAACCACTTCTGCCTATCCATCGCGTACCAAACCTACCATTAAGGAATTTCTTACTACAAGACAAAAAATGTGGAGGCGCTCCGTCGTGCATGAAGCACAAGCGTTACCTTGTGAGTAGTGGAACATTCTCCAAGGAATTAGATAAATCATTGTTCAAAAATTGTTTGTAAAGATGGTTAATCGTTTAGGCAAAAAGTGGGGGGGGGGGGTCCTATCAACTCATCATCAACAACAATCCCAACCCGTACATTGACACTGAAATGCTGCTGGTGTCTACTTTTTATAAAACTATGACGATTTGCTTCGATGGTTGATATGGACGTTGATTGTTTTTGTTAAAACTGGCTTCATTAATAAATAACACCATATTAATAAAATTAAATTAGGATGTATAGCATTTTTCTGCTCAAGTCAATGGCAAAAAGGAAGTCTTGGCGCATAATCATTCCATTCTACGAATACCCAAAACAAGGATACCCTCGGAGAATCAACGTCTCTTCGAAATTCCTTGCCAGGACTGCTATCAAACATACGTAGGTCAAACAAACAGACGAGTGAATGTGAGAAAAGAAGAACACGAAAATACCGTACGAAAGAACGAGAAGACTTCACACTGGCACAACGCTATATAAATCGAGAAACACCCAAGAAACCTAAATTCTCGCGATGACACCCAAAGACTACTATCCGCTTGGAAACCGGTTTTCGCCAGCAAACACAAAACCATCTGAACAAAATCAGAATGTTCCAGCCACAGCCGGTCCCATCACACGCAACCGAACCCGAAATCAACAAATCGCAACCACACGGAACGGTCAAGAAGTAAGCCCCAGCGGAAACGAACGTCAACAGTCGTATTACAAGAAGCACCAGCAGAAAGTTATCCGAAAATACCTGAAGATGGCAAAAATATAACTTTGTCCGTCTCATATATATATACACACGAGGTCGGACAAATATGAAATGGGATTGGCACTACTGCGGACACTATAAGAAACTGATTGTTTCCAAATCATATCCAAATTGTAGCTGGAACTATCGTCTACACATAGCTAAAGCGGCATACTATCAGAATTTGCGTGATAGGCTGTGCATGCGAATGAACAAGTTGGTGCAGCTGTCACATGTGACACAAGTCAAACATGGAACAGAGAGCGAACGTTAAGTTTTGTTTCAAATTGGGGAAAACGGCCACGGAGACATTCGAGATGTTGAAAACTGTGTACGGCGATGAGGTCATGTCCCGTACTCGCGTTTTCGAGTGGTTTGCCAGATTTCGTGAATGTCGGCAGGACCTTTACGATGATCAGAAGTCCGATCACAACGAGAAACCCCGTAACGATTGAAAAAGTCCGACATCTTGTGGCGGCTGATCGACGATACACTGACAATGATGGAGCAGGAGCTGGGTATTAGCCGTGAAATCATTAGAACCGTGTTGGAAGAGGATTTGAAGAAAAGGAAGGTCTGTGCCAAATTTGTCCCGCACAATTTGACCGCTGAGCAAAAAGCGCATCGAGTGGACACCTCCCGCGACTTCATTGCAACGGTCAACAATGACCCAAATTTTCTGGATTCAATTGTTACTGGTGACGAGTCGTGGTGCTTCCAGTACGATCCAGAAAGCAAGAGACAAAGCATGGAATGGCGATCGAAGACGTCTCCCAGACCAAAGAAATTCCGTCTCCAAAAATCGAAAGTGAAGACCATACTGACCACTTTCTTCGATAGTCAAGGCATCATTCAGAAAGAATTTGTACCACCGGGTGTCACCGTCACTAGCCTGTACTACAAGGGTGTCATGACGCGTTTACTTAAACGCATTCGACGTGTGCGACCGCATTTGGCAGCCTCCGGCAATTGGCACCTTTTACACGACAATGCCCCTGTGCATTCGGCCTTGATTGTGAAGACGTTTTTGGCGGCAAGAAATATCCCAGTCTTAGAACATCCTCCCTATTCGTCGGATCTGTCTCCAGCGGACTTCATGCTGTTTCCTCAGCTGAAATTGACCCTCAAAGGAAGGAGCTTTGACGACGTGGAAGACATTCAACGGAATGTTACCGCCGAACTAAACGCACTTCCTCGCGACAAATTTAAGCAGACTTTCCGCGACTTGTATCGTCGATGTCAACGGTGCGTAGAAGTCAAGGGAGATTACTTCGAAGGACGCTAGAGGTATTTTCACCTATGGCTACCTCGCATGCTTTGTATTTGATTAATCCCGTTATATATTTGTCCGACCTCGTATATACAAAGTGATTTTTTAAAAAGTCAATTGCAGTGGCCTATGGATTGTCCCGTCTATATCAAGCTTTAGAATCTGACAATACGAAAATTGTAACAGAAAGAAAGAAATCTTGACGAAAAACCTGTAATTTACTTACCTTAATAAATTACAAATCAGTTGCAACTAAATACTTGTTCATTTTCACATTTTGTTGGGCCAAAATTTTTAACT
>JABXWE010020860.1:0-17308 GCA_014611495.1 Limonius californicus | reverse complement strand
GAGTTGTTTAAAACAAGAAGATCTTAGATGTTTTGGGTATGCACTGGAAAGCATACTAAATCATGTAAATACTAAACCGGAAGAACCTATCAACATGATATAACAAAATATAAGGATTTGGATATGAAATATCTAGTATATATTACAGAAAAAAATGAATACAAATATGAAAATTATTAAATATTGCAATAAATGTTCATAAAACTGAAGAAGAGGACGACCAGTTAAAAATTGTACTTCCTTATCCAAGTCAACAATATGCAAACAGAAAGTTTATAAACCTGATACTATACAAAGAGCGTCTTTTAGGAATTAAAGAAAAAGAAATAGAAAGAGATACATTTGCAAAAATGTCAAAATCATTTGAGAAAGAGGAAAAATACCAAGATATATTCGATCCTGTATATATTAAAGTTTATTTTTAAAGATAGAAAACACATAAAAATCAAAGAAAAATATGTTTCAATTGCTGGGCAATAGTATCCATAGGTAGTAACTTTAGATTTAGAATGTCCACTTAAACTACTGAAACATGTAACAATAAACACGAAATTTGTTCATGAACATCAACCAAACAGTTTTTGCTTCGATACACCAGAGGATTTATTTTGAATAAATAATGGAAATTTTCAAAAGTTAATGAATTTAATAAAGTGCTTACTAAAATTGGTAAAAAATATAATGAATACAGAAACAAGAAAACCTATTATAATGAGTAAGGATGAAATGGAAAATTTTGAAAATGCAAAATATGCCACACGTATATAAAAACGAATTTAAAAATCGAAACAATGTTAGCGACCATGATCACCCTATAGGTCTGTACAGAGTATCTGCTTAAAATCAGTGTAATAGAGTTTTTAAATTACCCAACTTTGTCCCTATATGCATTCATTCAATGTAAAAATAAAAAACAGAATTCAAAAATAAAATTATAAATATGTAAAAAACAACAACAAAAACTAGTACCAAAAAAAAAGGGGTGAAATGAACAATGTATAATTGGAATTCAAAACTATTTGACACTTACAGATTTCTGGATTCGAAGTTAGATACGATGGTTAAAAATTAGATATTAATAAACAATTAATCTGTACAAAATGTAATTCTTTTCAAAAAATAATGACTGTAAGATTACTTATTGTAGATGAAAATAATAAAATGAAAATGGTCGCAAAATGTTAGAAATGTAATGGAAGAGTATTAAATTCATACAATAAATTGTTGTAAATTTGAAACCACATTAAAAAGATTGGCATTAAGTTTTACAGAATGTAATTCCCCCGTACGAGTGGGCAGACGCTCATGAAAAAATGTTTAAATGTGACTTACCAGAAGAATCCTAATGGTATTCAAATTTAAATGGAAAAAGAATAAAATATATCTGAATATCAATTTGCGAAAAAAACACATAAACATTTTAAATGCAAACAGTTTTTAGATCATTACAATTTATATCTACAAAAAGGTATTGTTTTCTTACAAGACACATACATCAATTTGAGAAAAAAGTATAGCAAAAATTATGGAGTGGAACCCAAGGTGGCTTAATAGTGCGATTTTGTTTCCTAATGTCTTTATTATAGAAACTTGGAGAAAACTTTAAATACAAAACTTGTTTGTTTGACTACTGTGCATAAAATTATTGGTGACTATACAGGGTATTTTGTTGGAGTGGAACAATAGACAACTTCCTTATTTTAAATAGAACATCCTGTATATTATTATATTTTTTGATTTCTTATTTTTTATCTTTACAACAGTATAGGGTTTTAGGTATCTATCGCTAATGGTTTTGAAAATAATTAACATTGTATTAAATTAAAAAAAAATGACGGTCTATATTTAACAGTCAGTATCTAAAGAACGGCATACAAAGAAATTCAACTTCTAATATATCTTTTTTAATGGAACATTTTGTACATTTTTACATTTTCGAACTTGTCGTCCAAAATATTTAGAGATTATTAAAAAAGAGGAAAGTTAGTAATGAGATGTAATTTTATTTTATTTAAAAAAATACATTAATGAATATAGGGTTTTATAATAGTTGAGTTATTTACTTACTTTTAAACTACAAATATTTGTATGTCTTCCGCGCTTCTTATAACAAAAGCGAAATTAAACAGAAAAGCAACGAACCATCAGGCTTTCATTAAAACAATTGCTAACTGTCAACAAACTACATACGTTTTATCTGAGTTGCGTTTTTCCTTTTGAAATAGCACTTACATGCAAATAACCAAATACAAGGTATATTAACATAAAATTATATTTTTATTGAACAATTACAATATCAATAATAACAAAAAGTAGCGTTTCTAAACACTGCTGACAACCGTTTGAAATAAACAGTGAGGTAAGACAGGGTATAACCTCTCAGAACTATTAATATACATATGTATATACTTAGCATTATAAGCAAAGATTCATTACGCACCACATTTAAAACTCTATATGTCGGCCATTTTCTTGAACACACAAATTTAATCGATGCATAAACGAATTGTTCACCCTTCGCAAAACCTTAGCCGACGTTGAAAGTCATCATCAAGCAGTTCTTGATGAAGTTGAATGTGGTAGGGATGGTACCTGTACTTTTTCAATACTTTCCACACGAACTGCCTCTTAGAAATCTTTGTCGTACTCGTTTGAAAGCCAATACAATGGGATGTCTTCGGTCTGGGAAACCTTCAGCGTAAACTGTAGAAGCTAATAAACAATTTGTTTGGCACTCCCCCAATATAAATACCACATCACTTTCATCTTCTGAAAAATTCATATTACACACACTTAAATGACTGAATTTTCAAGCAAACAGTCAATAACAGAAGCAAAATGCTAGTTTGTTGACAATTAGCATTGTTTTATCGAAAGTTCTCTTTTGTTTAATTTCGTTTTTGTTTTAAAAAGCGCGGTAAAACATACAAATATTTGTAGTTTAAAATATCAGTAAGTAACTCAACTTTTATAAAATCCTGTATTCATTAGTATATTTTTTAAAACTAAATGAAATTACATCTTATTACCAACTTTTCTGTTTTTTTTTCTGTTAACTTTTTAATAATTTCTAAATACTTTCAAGACGAAAAGCGCAAACATCTTGTATAAGATATTTAAATTCTAAGCAGTACGGCACAAATCTGAAAATGTGTTCGTGCATACTGCAAATTAATTTTGAAAAATTGAATGCCGTTCTTTAGCTGCTAACTGTTAAAGATAGACCGCCATTTTTTCAACATTTAAGAGAAAGTTAATAATTTCTAAAGCCATTAGTGACAGATACCTAAAACCCTATATCGTTGTAAAGATAAAAAATAAGAAATCCAGAATTGTGATAATTTACAGGATGTTCTATTTAACACAAAGTAGTTGTTCATTGTCCGACTAAAACAAAACACCCTGTATAATGAGAATGATTTTAGATTATGCAGTTTTGTATATAAAGTTTTCTCCAAGCGGCTATAATAAAAATATTACGAAAAAAAATCGCACTATTATGTCACTCTGTATATTAAATATCAGCACCACAATTAGCTGATGCTACTTCCATATAAATTATTAGTCAGAAATTGAAATTATTACCACATAAAAAAAATGTTTGAGTTATATGAATCGGGAATAAGAGAAGGAATATCACCACACAGGCATGCCATAACAAACAACTATTATCTTTATGATGAATTATCAAGTAATACAATTGAATTATCTAAAGGACAACCAGGAAAGAGAAAAATATAGAATAGTAAGAAAACACATAAACTATATACAGTACAGTCGCAATAATCCTAACACGCGTTAATCCGAATTCGCGGCAATCCGAACAGCGGTCGATTCGAGTTCTCTTATCAGGATATTCGGAAAAAATCGCGCTAATCAGAATAGTACCTTTTGATTTCCATTTTGCCCAGATAAAATGGGGATTTACACATGTTACGAGTTTTAAATAACAGAGAAGGAAACCACCGACTCAAATACTACTGCTAAGAAAAATTCAATAATGAGCTTTAGCGGCACATATTAGTAACCAAAAACAAACAACACTTCATGTCAAACGAAATATGTAACAAAAGCCAACCTAAATTCATTATGTCTGACAAACCAAAATTGACTACAATTTTACTATTATAAAACACATAATATTACGTACACAAAGGGAAACTAATTAAACTCCCACAGGTCTTCAATTTTTCTCAACTTCTACCAAACGCCTTCCATCATGTGTTCGATTGGGTTAGCGTCAATTTTTTTAACCGTAATTAATCCCTTGCTTTAATTGATTGGCTGATATTCCCACACAACCATTTTCGTGAACCAGTTGAAATCAAATTTCCCATACATTTTCAATTGGGTGCAAGCTTGAGGCTAATTTGGTTGCTTTGGTATAATTGGTATTTGTTTGACTCTAAGCCAATCTAACGTCTTTTGGGAACAATGGCTTGATGCCAGATCCGACCAGAAAATAATTTTATAGTTTTTATGGTGTTTATTCACAACTCACAATATCACTAGGAAAAGAAAATCAGACAGCGGAAATAAACCGTCGATAAAGGCTACCATGGGCAGCTTTTAGCAAACCAAGCAGTATTCTAACGAACAAGAACATCCCAATGTATCTCCGAATCCGTCTATTTGAACAATGTATCATGCCGGTACTGCCGTATGGCGCTCAAACTTGGACAATTACCAAACAATTAATAGAAATGCTCCAAACAACGCCGAGAGGTATGGAAAGGCGGATGACTGGAATATCTATAAAAGATGTGAGTAAAACAATAGCGGAAATCAAGTGGAACTTTGCGGGCCATGTGGCCAGATGTCAGGATGAAAGATGATCAAAAATAATACTGCAATGGAGTCCATACCAAGGAAAAAGATCCAGAGGATGACCACCAAAGCGCTGGACGGACGATATAAAACTTACAGCGGGTTTATCATAGATGAGGGAGGCACAGAACCGAGACACCTGGAAACAAATGAGGGAGGCCTATGTCCAAAAATAGACCGAATGAGGGCTTTTAAAAAAAATTCACAACTCAACCATTTTTGGCAGACATTTTGAAATATACACATCCATGTTAACCGCTTGTCCCTTTTGAATTTGCACAAAAATGTTAGAAATATCTTTTACAGATATTGCGCACCATGCCAAAACCTTTCGTTCAAATTTTGACATTTTATATGTTTGGGTGTGGTTACTTTGTCTTTAGTATAAAGGCCCTGGTTTGTAAGGTCATTGTTGTTTGAGTACGAAAAATATTTTTCATCATCCATTACAATGACATCACCCTTTAAAAATTTCTGATTTAATGCTGGACACTTTTAGGTATTTCTACCAACTGTTTATCAGTAGGTATGTTGTAGTTTTACACTGCGCTGATACCTCTTCAGGCCAATTTTTATTAAAGTAGGTACTACAATTTATGTCCTTTGAAATGTTGAATTTGCTTGTAAGTTCCCTGCAACTTACCCCAATTCGACTTGCGGCTGCTTTCTTCAGTTTCTTTAGCGTACGGTCATGCGAAATAGGCTTTTTTCGATATTTTTTTTATTTTCATGATCAATATTACTTTCGGATCTCGTAAAAATGTTGTTTATTGTTCTACGGATGACGCCTTCGTCAAGAGAATGATAGAAAACATATTTTTTATTACGTACTCCAATCCTAGCGTAGATACGTTGTCGTAAAACGTTTTGACTAACTACTTTAATCTTGACAGCTACCAAACTACGAATAAACTAAGTAAGCTAGACAACTAACAAAGAACAATAAACAATTGAAAAACCTCCGATGTTTGTATATCTGACAATTGGATTTTGTGCCGCTACTTCTCATACACACCTTACCTATTTTATAATTACATATAGTTGTAAAATTGATTGTAAAATTATGTAAACGTTTACTTCAACAAACCATTATACTCCTTTCCCCGTACCTTGGCCTTGCGAGCTGCAACCAATGTAAAAGTCAATTCGTATAGTATACCTCAAAATAAATTTATTGTAAAGTCTTGACATTGTTCTGATTTTAATAACAATAGATAAATCTTGGCATTAAAGTTGTATGGATTACAATCTTTAAAGAGTTTGCAATAAGATATAAAAAATTCTCTAAATTAAATCCACACATACCATAAACATAGGCTGATTACACTGTATTTTTGCATAACTTTAGACAACTTTTTATCATAGTTTTAATGATTTTTTCAATAACTTTTTCGTTTGATTCAATCTTGAATATGTTGTCTACTAAATAAAAGCACACCTATTGAAGGGCCGTCTATTAAGTAGACGACGGTGACGATAAAAAACGTTAACTTATTTTGAGTCACTTCAACATTGAGTCGCTATGAACGTGAAAATATTATTGACATCTTTTAAAAAGTTTACGTTCACCTAAAATTCACAACGGGGCTGTATTTGCAGTGTTAATTATCAAGTTTACCCTTAGCAGAAACAATTAGAGCTTTGGAACAAAGAAAGAAGCAAGAGCAAAGAGCTCGGGTGAGGGAATTGCAATAACACCCAATTATTCTACGCACTCGAACAATGCACTACAAAGCACTTAATCAAACACCTCATTTACATGACAACAGATGGTGCCTCGCAAAGGAGAGGCAATGAAACAAAACGCAAAAACATCCGTCTTTCAACTAGTTCCAGTTAAATGTTAACACGGCACAATTTAATCGCGCCCAGAGGCAGACTCGGAGGTGATATGGTTCTCGAATAATACGACAAATTTAATCAGCAGAATCCGTCGTTACGCTCCAGACGTATTAGCAGATCTTGCTACATACATTTCGGAAAATGAGGGTCGAAGATCTCTCGATTGTCTACGGTGACAATTTCATTTGAACTAAGAGGGGATTAATTTTCACTTTACCCATAAATATTTGATAGCTTAATGGTTTTAATGAAACCCACCAGCAGCTTATCGTTTCTGTACGTTGTTTTCGAAACTAATTCATCTCTAGCTGATAAAATCACTCTCCCCTAGTAATATAAAAATATTTCGCAGACAAACGACCGGACTGCATAAAAGGTTTTTCTAATAAATACTTCCGACACATCAAATTCTGAGTAGGAAATCTGCGCTATCGCAAACATTTACTCTCGTAATTGCCTCATTTGCCCGTTTCCAAAGAACATGAATTGCAGAAGGAGCATTTGGGGGAAAACCTCCACTCTAGGGTTATGAGCTCAGACGGAAATTTCGGCTGATAACAGCAATACGTCCACTTTCTTTCATATTTCTTGGGAACTTTTAAAAATTACTGCTTTGTACAAACCGATTCTACATTAAATTATTTATGCTGTGTTACCCTAAATGTACGGATGCAGATAGTTTTGGTATTAGAATAGCCTTTGTCGATCGTTTAATACTGACAATTTTTAATTGTTATATAGAATACTAAACGCAAGTGCTTAATGTTCTGCCACCCGTTGTTGTCCAAGCATACGACTATTTTCTATTTTCTTGTAACTAACCCAGTACGCAGCACGAGGGGAGTTTCCAAAAGTCACAAATTTCCAGCAAAGTTGTATATTAACAAAACCGTTTGATGATAAAAAATACTATTAGTAAATCTCATTTAAAGGAAATTAGAACGTACTTGCTTTTATGTAACATTGTAACACATATTAAAAATTTATTAAAGCTGCAAAACAGTTGTATGCTGGTAAATGTGATAAGGAACGAATTGGGTCTCCACAATTTTTGAACGGAAGACGTCATATAAATACTGAAAGTTCTTCTACGTGTATACAAAGTGTATAAAATACACCTTTGGGTGGTCGCTTATTGTAATTACAAATAAGAAGTCGATTAAATGGGATAAAGTTGCGTAATTTGATGCTAACAAATAATCTAAAAAGAAAGTTAACTGATTACAAAATAATTTGACATTTTGTTCGCATCAGATTAACCGCCATATTAGATTTTTATGGAGTTGTATAGCAAATTTCCACAGATTTTAAAAATGTGCAGTAGTTTACGGCTACCTCTAATAGTAATTGCATCTCTCTCTCTCCCTCTCCCCCACTCCACCCCTTCTATCTCTCTCTCTCTAAATGTACACTGCGCATGTAATATAAGATTTAATAAATAACGAACATACTACAGTAACACAAATAATAATAATAATGAAATATGGACAACTTGAATACCATCGACCTCTCCGCACTAGTGTCAGTGTAAGGGTGGTAGTCTTTGTATTGATGGGATGCGTTTCTCAACCCCCCTTCCCTTCCCAGCGAACGTGACATCATCTTGGAGAAAGCTGATGCCATTGTTCGTACCGCTGGGAAAACATGGTTGCTACAGTAACGCAATCAGTGGGCCCGAGGAATTTATGGATAAGGTGGAATTCTTGGAAGCTGCCGCTATACAACCAATGCTTAGGATATCTTCCTCTTACACCACAACCTTTAGTTTATTACCCTGCACAACTAATTTTCTGTTATCATTAGTACATCTACAGTGAATTCCAGTTTGAGAGTACAGCGCTTATGAAATACTGCATTGCCATATTTCGCCATAAAACTGTTTTCAACTAAACGTGCAGCCGTCAATTATAATAAATCCTTCTTTTGTATTTCACACAGCTTATATGCTGATACCTTGCGTAAGGAGGTTTTACCTGTTACCATTTTGTCAGCAATTCTCAAAGTTTCTCTTTTTTTTTATTTACACCATAAATTAAAGTTAAAAACACTAATCTCATGCTATTTTTATCAATAAAGAGACATTTATAGTAGCTAGCACACAATTAAAAATAAATATAAATACTAATTTATTGTTTGGTTTTTCGTTATTCACTACCACCATTGTCCACTTAGCAATTAATATCATCATGACTATTTATGTTTATCGCAATAAGTTCTATATCATCCATCATATTGTCGATTTCCAATATTCTCCCTTCTGTTCTTATTACGTGATTTACACAGTTTTTCAATTCAGCTGATGTAAGTCGCAAATAGTATTTCCTAATTAAATTTTGCACTTCATCTTTCTTAAAAGTCTTATTATATCCCGCTACATCTCTTTTTATTTTTTACACTCCACATCATTTCGATTGGATTTACTTCGCAGGTGTAGGGTGGAAGCCTTAGAATCTTTACATCTTTCCGCTTTGCAATTTCTTCTATTATGTATCCATTATAATTTATTTTGAATGTATTCACCACTTGAATCAATTCAGTTTTTAGGTAGTCTTCTTCATAAGATAAATCTTTAGATCGAAGCCATTCTTGAATCCTGTCTTTTTTCGAAAATGTATTGGGAATCTTTTCTAATTTTCTGCTGTGATAAGACGCATTGTCCATTATCATAACACATTTTCCTGGCAGATTCTTACATAAGATATTAGTGAACCACTCTTTAAACAAAGATGCATCCATTCCATCGCGGTATACTTGGCTATTTTTCTTCGCCAAAAAAGTCTTATCTGCACGCGCAACAAATCCATTTGTAGATCCTGCATGTAACAGAACAAACCGTGGACCACTAGCTGTTGGAGCTTTCAAACCCGTTGTCAGACCAAAAATGCATATCAATGTGATTTAATGGATGTAGCGACCCATTCTTTAGACACACTGTATCCGATGTTCACCCAAGGTTCATCCAGATACACAATATTGTAGCCTTCTTCACCATATTTACGAATCGCGCATAAGTATCGATACCACCATGAAATGATTTCTACTTCCTCGATTTCCTGCGCGTTTTTCAAACAAAAAATCCATATCAAGCAGTAACAAATACAGTGTGGTCCGTGAAACATTGTCGTCGCCATTTATCTTTCCTAATTTTGATTTTATTATTGGTCTTATGTTGTCTCCATAAAACCAGTGCACTATTCTACGAATATCACTCCTGAGTCCTTTATCGTGTTTTTTCTCCTCACAGCATGAAGAAGTTGTGCGCGTCTTAGGCCTTTCCTTTGGAAATTGTAGTCCAGTGGAGGAATTGTACTCATCTAGTACGTTGTAAAGGGTCTTTTCCGATATACCACTATGCCCGACACTTAGCCGGCCTCGGTGGTCTAGTGGTTAGCGCATTTGCCTTTAGATCCGAGGACGCGGGATCGAACTTGGCCAAGGTCGGCGAGATTGTTCTAGCGGGAAAAAAACTGAAAATGCGCCTTCTGTCGGATAAGAACTGCAATGTGTGACACGTTAAAAATCACTACTGGAGTTGGAATTACCCCAGATAGACAAAATTATTAGTTAGGGTGTACAATAAGCCAATGATGGCTGCAGTGCTTAGAGATGCTTGGAAAACCGCGTCCTCGATCTCGCTCTTTCAGATACAATGCCCGACACTTTTTTGATAACTATTGATACCTACTGTCTCATTGTCATCGTGCTGTAAACAATAATTTACAAGATTTATAACTTTTGATAAGCTAAACGTTAATGTATTACTAGTAAATAAAATGTAGGAATATCATATTACATAAAAACTAAAATCAGTGATATAGCTATATTCAAGAGTTATGAGAATATTTGATGAGAACCTCTGATTTTATTTACTTAAGTTAACTTAGAGGCTGTCGCTCACTACCTAGAACTGACAACATGGAAGAACCCAGTCCCATAAGGTTAGCATTGCCCTATCTTGCGCGTACTGAAGTGTCAAGCTGGAATTCATTATAGTTATGTGTCCAAAAACTGTAGGATTCTTTTCTGCACTACTACGAATAGCCAGTTTGGGATTTTCTTTTTTTTTCCATGATTGTGTAATCGCCTACTGATTTAGCGGTGCTTCCACCAGATTTACTTATTTAAAAGTGTAGATATATGAAGTTATCAACCCCTTCAATGGCTTGTAGGTCTGACAGATCTGCTGGTGGGTTTTTCCCCTATGAATTTTCACAATCTTCGTTTTATTTCTTTTAAGTTCGAATCTGAGGTTTTCGCTATCATTTTCAATCCGCGTCAGTACTTCTGTAATTTCTTCTACATTTTTAGGAGTCTGGATTGTATCGTCCGCATATCTGAGGTTAGTAATTATTCTGCCCCCCACAGATATACACACTCCATCATTCTAGACATTTTTGCATATATATTTATATATCTATATTTATATATACTAACAATATGAAACCCTGTCTCAACCCTTTTGCTTACTTTGAATGTGTTTGATATGTGATTATCTATTCTGATCTTTGGTTTATGTCTATCATATAGTTGTTTGACAAAGAAAACCAGGTGTTTAGGGGTCTTTCTTCTTTTTCTTTTCATCCCTAAATCATCCACTCCTGGATGTAGGCCTCTTCCAAGTATTTCCACATTTTTCTGTTTGTATCCAGTTCTTCCCTGCTATTCTCTGGATATTGTCTCGCCATCTTTTCTGGGGTCTCCCCACACTTCTCTTGGTCTCTCTCGGTTGCCAGTCTATCAATTTGTTGGTCCATTTGCTCTTCTCTTAACGTCCTTCTTGTCACATCTGTGATTCCCGTTCTTCTTCTGATCTCTTCATTTGGCACTCGATTTCTCAAATTAATCCCAAGCATGAGCCTTTCCATTGCACGCTGCGGTACTTAGAGGATGTGTAGGAATTTTCGTGTTAACGCCATTGTTTCTAAGCCATATGTTTAGGGGTACCCATTTGAAATAATATTTTCCATAGTTCAATCCATCGCACTCGGTCAAAGACTTTCTTATAATCCACAGAGCAGATATATGCCAACACATTGAATTTTCTACATTTCTCTATAAATTGGTGGATATTGATATTTGGTCACTGGTAACGTTACCTCGAACAAATCCAGCTTGCTGGGATTTGTCACTCTAGGAAATTTTACAGCCGATCATATAAGATCTCTGTGAGTGCGTCTATATCTTGTTGTAGTTGTTTTTCTTTACACAACTGTGAGCAGTATTTTTCCCATCTTTCTATAAATGTATTAATGTCGCATGTCTTATTCCCTACAGTGTTCAATGATCCGTGATCTCGGTTTATAATCTCTTGCATTTTTTATTATTTATACTGTTTCCTTCCTTAATTGTTGTCTAGCCTGTCGTTCTTAAATGTATATTTTCTCTTAACCACTAGCTCCCATGTGGAGCGTTGCATCAAGCAAGGTCCGTTGAGTAGCTATATATTATACTAATATTTAAGTGTAGGTATACTCGACGCACCTTGGCATCAAGTACGTCCTTAGCAGTTTCCTTGTAGGCACTTTTATCGCTTGATCTCTCGTATTTAATATTGTATTTTTGATGTATTCTCTTATTTCGTTAGAGGCAGTAGATTTATAATTTATTTCAATCTTCAATCAAAACATAATACTGAAAAAATAAATTGATTACTTTGGAAATCAGTTAAACTCAAGGCTTGCTTCACTTGTTTTATGATAATGTGCTTAATACAGCTTAACGAAAACGTTCATAAAATAAGTGGAAATCGAATCATAATAAACTGAAATTGCTGTTATATGAGCCATATTTTGTTACTTTATGCAATTCTTTCTTGAAGTATTAAAAAGTTTTGATTGAATAGACCGTAGTACAAATACTAAAAGTTATGTAGAATAAATTACAATCAGATTATTTAATAAACAGATACATAAAATGGGTATTTTAAAGAAAAATTTATATCAAATGCTCACACTGAAATCTTTGTTCGTTAATGTGTAAATGAATCCTATTATTTATACTGCATACATATCTCTGAGCACGTCTTCCTCAAATAGAAGCAAAATCGTCTAAAATATTTGTTTTTAATGTTTGCTTTATGGTATTTGCTCGTTTCTTGTAAGCTTAGTCTTTAAGAGAACCCTACAATGCAAACGTAACAATGCAACGACATGATATTTGCGAATATATGTAGAAATATATTTCTCTGTCGTGGTGAATTTCCATGAGAAAATGTCATCATATCACACTAGTCTTGATTACTGCAAGGAATTTTGTTCAATTTAATTTCAAGAATACCTTTAACACTTACTGATTACATAACTGTAACCTGTTAATTTATTTGCTGTTTCACGTTCGTATGATTTGATTTTCAGTTTTTGACGGACATCTTTGTTAAGATATATTAAACACATGGTTACAGAAAAACAGGTGAACCAAGTATTGGGCATTACTGACTTACAAATGCATCATTGGTAAATTTTTTCCTTTTTATTAAATTTTGTTGTCTATACTGAATATTTTTTAATGGAATAGTACCCCCATCAAAAATTTAGATTAACCAGACACAGCAGGTACTGAAAATGCGCCTGTTTTGTTGATATCTGAATTACCTTATCAGTCTTTGAGTCTAATTAGAAATACTTCTTTTTTATAAAATTTCAAATAGACATTAGTCAATGTAGAGTAATTTTTCATTTTCATTCTGGATTAATGATTGCTGCGATACATAAACGCATCTGAATACAGAAACTGTTTTCTTTTTAAGTTTTTTTAATACAGTATTACATTCTAACCGCAAACAATAATTTTAATTAAGTTTTCAGTTTTTGTTTCAAATTTTTGTGTATTATCTACTTGCAAAAATACCACTTTCAATGTATATTTACGTCACAATCTTTAGAAATGCGTTTTAATGAATTATGTAAACAATGAAAAAAAAGTTAGTGTAAAATCATGAAAGCGCTCGTCTGCCGCGAAATCTCTTGCTCGTTTACATATAAACGTGGACCTTCTTGTAAGTATATGTGATTCATGTTTACCAACACTAATCGGCTAGCTAGAAATAGTAAGGTTGGATTATTTACCACGGCCCGTTGGCCCTATCTATCACATCACAATAATACGAGATCCTTAAAAGCGTAACAACGTAATGGAAGCAGCGGAATGGCCTAATAACCATGCATGCTGAGCACACAGCACAGTCAATAAACGCACAGCAACACTAACAAGCACACAGCTCAATATGTACTTAGGCACCCATACCACCTTTGCTGAGCACACAGCTGTAATAATAAATTAGAAGTTTCAATATTTAATCGGAACGACGCGACGTTCCATTGACAGCAATTGAACTGGCACAACCTTTAATAAGAAAATTAAATACACCAGACAAATAATAAACAATTAATTTATTTTAATTGCGTCTATAAAAGTGCTGGTGTCGGTTCACATAGCGTGGTTTACAAATAGTACCTGCTCAGTTTTTAACTCCGTTACCTCTTCTTATTCTTTCTGACAATCCCTGAATAGTAGGTAGAACAGAGAAAAACGAGCCAAACGAACTGTAAGAACCAGCATATTGACTTAATCTATAAATTTAACGTATGCTTTGGCCATGTTTGTGCATTTCTTGCCTTCATTAATAAAATACGAAGTGAGAAACAGCATTAACTTATTTTTCGCGTAAGAATGTACAAACTATTGGTTTGTTGTCAACGTCTCCATAGGACAGTTAAAAACATGTCGGGGATCGTAGTTTGGGAACCTCTGAAATAATAAATTTAAGGAAAAGATATTAGCATAAACCCTTGAAGCAATCGTTGGAATTCTAACGATGAATAGCGTAAAATCCCATCGACTATTTGATGGTTTTTACTAAAGTTTTTATTAGTCAAAGTTTATACTACCAAAGGAGAAGAAATAAATATCATTCGTTGGTGTAGAAAACGAAACGGATAAAACATCAATAGTCCATTACCATAGTTTGACGAGCAAATTGAAAATCCAGGATAACATTTTATAAGAGGTAGGTAATTTATATTCAAATCGTTACTAAAAAATGTTATGTACTTTATATTACAATATCCCTATTCATTTTTGTGTAGTTTATATTAAGTTGTAGACCATTTACTTTTAGCAAATTACTTTCGGATTTAGCACACTGTTGGTGTGAACGACGAAATGACCGTTTTCTCTGTCGTCGGAACGAAATTAGAAGTAGTAATAGACATAAAATGGGTGTCGTCTCCTTATTTTATTTATTTATTGACACAAAAAATGAAATATTGGAACTTTATGACACATATGAAAAGCACAATGTCAATCATATGTCGGCCCTCTTTGGTTTTATAAATAATCCTGTCGGTTTTTACATTTTTAAAACCAGAATAAATTCTGTATACAGTACTGATGTAAATGTGAATAATTCTAAAATTTGCGTTAGAGTGCAGAGGTGCAAGAACTGTTTTCGCCAATTGTGACTTATGAAAGCAAATTTTGAAATTATGAGATATACTTTGGAAGTCCACATAATCTAACAATGATGTAAAAAGAATTGTTCGTAGTAAGGCATAATTTTGAAGTGGATTACTGTCGGTGTATTATGAATATGGTCCCTTTATACAGATTTTTTTGTTATACATTTTACTTCCTTCTCCTTCTCAGTGCCTCCTTTGAAGTTAGCGGTCATGGTGGGTATTTTTCTCTCTTCTCGGCTTCATGGAATAATGTGGATCAACTACTACTGTATAACAGAATTGATATTTTATAATGTAGCGCTTTAATTCTTTGTAGTAGGCAACACACATTGCTATTCAGAGATAAACATACAAATATATTTTTGTGACTTAGAAAATAGTTTATTATGGAAACTTCTAAGTATATAAAAAGACGGAACTTTTCCATTTCGGTAATGCAAGTAGTCATGCTGACACACGCTTAAAGTAAGAGTCACGGATATTTTTTAGACCTAATTACATTATTAGATATTACTAACATGTTTTCGTACATGCGATAGCAATTTTCAAGCCCGGGCTTTTTTTTAACATACATAAAAAATTTAAATGTATACTATTTTAAATTTCACATATATTTCTATAATGGAATTTGTGTTGTCCATTTTGAATAGTCATGTTATATGTTAAAATGGAGATAGTATACAGGTTGTTTCTAAATTTAGAGCAAGTTGATTTAATCACTGAGTATTACCTATAAATGCAAAAGCAAATATCGTACTTTTGAATTAGCCGTACAATACAAAGTGTTAAGTTGAAAAAAGCTAAGGTAATATCCTTTCCCCATAAATGGAAAATAGGGTTTTGTATGCCTAAATTACCAAAAGCCTGAATTTTTATCACTTTTACTAAGGGGTGAAAGTAAGCCAGAACTCTTCAGAACACCGTTCCGATAAAAGATTTGGAAACAGACCTCAGTTCTGGTTCATAATCACCAGGGAACAAAGAAAAAGAATAATCTATATTACATGATCAATCTACAACAACAACAAAATGTATCTTTTTTTGACATTCACACTACCCCCCCCCCCGAACCGCTTTCGCATTACCTCAGGGGGCGTCCCTTACATACTACATACACCCTAAACTTAACTATGTGAAATACGGTCGCCTCAGCCAGGGTTTCACCTGCGGCCGCTTGAGCCGCATTTCACTGTGACCTCGACTGTCGGCGCTTGTTCGCACTGCCCCATCGAGGTCCCTAACAAAATGTACCTAAGATGAACACAATTTTTTTCAATTTATTTCAATTTTCGCGGTATATTGATGAGCACAAAATGAATTCTTACTAAAATATGAGCCCGTTATACAAGGTGGCGCACAGCCGACTGATACATTTTGTGTTCTGTTTTCTGTTAAAGTGACTGTTCAAACAAAACTTTGCCATTTGTAACAGGTAGTGTAAGTGTTCAAGTTAATGTTTAGTAATTATAATGGAGCAATGGACTTTAGTTCTAAATGAAAATCCAGACAGACTGCATTTGATATTTATGATGTAACCCATTTTCATTTATCGGGCTGGGTCAATAAAAAAAATATGCGTTATTGGTCCCAAGACAATCGCCGACAAATCCATAAAACACCTTTACATTCGCCAAAAGTTACGCATTGGAGCATTTGGACTGGTGGGGCCGTATTTTTATGAAAACGAAAACTAACAAGCTGTCTCAGTCAACTCTGAACGTTACATCGATATGTTACAAAATTTTGTGCAGGTGGAGTTAAAAAGAATGGATATAAATCGAGCAGAAATTTACTATTAACAAGACGGTGCTACTGGCCATACTTCTCGTGTATGCATGCAAGCTGTTAGACGATGTTCGGCCAAGTCACTTCTCGCAATGCGGAAATTGCGTACCCACCAAGGTCACCAGACTTATCTGCTTTGGATTTATTCTTATAGGGATATTTAAAGCAACTTGTATATCAAAATCGCCCTAGAACAATTGCTGAATTAAATAATGCAATACCTGAAGCAATTAACACAATTAATCAAAAGTTATTATATAGGGTATTTAACAGCTTTGTGAATCGATTACATCAATGTATTGACAAAGATAGCGGTCACCTGTCTGATGTAATATTTAAAATATAAAATTTGGTGGTTTTTGTTATTATAAAATCCATGTTTCGTTGTTTTAAAATAA
>JABXWE010020859.1:0-10854 GCA_014611495.1 Limonius californicus | reverse complement strand
CCCGCCCTTATTGGAAAACCCTTTATTATTGCATAAGAAAGGTAGTAAAGAAGTGATAAAAAGTTACAGACCAATTAGCCTTACACGACGTACAGAGGTGCTGGGATTATTATCAATTACTTGTAGTATGTTGTCCTCATTGTGCAGTACTTGCTGTATTGGACGCTCAGTCGACAATTTCGGGAAAGTTCCGTGTTGATGTAGGTGGTTGTGCACTCGTTGGAAAACTAGTCGGTTTGGTAGTCGCCTATTTAAAAATCACAATCCATATTCTCGAGCAGCTGCTATTGAGTTTCTATCACAACAACCGTACATGTAATGGATATCGGCGTACTCTCGCGTCGCAAAAGTAAACATTATCAACACTGTTAATAAGCGCAAGTAGAGAAATCAACTTTTAGGTTCTTTACTGTTTCACATACCAGTAAATAATACCATTTCCACAGTAACGTAGAGTTTGTATCAAATACCATTTAATATCATTTATTGTTTGGTTTGCTTCAGTATTTAACTAAAACAGGCAATAATTTCTTTAATAGTCGGTTTAGAGAAAATGAACATTATTTAGCTTCGACTGCTTTTCACCTCTCCTACACGTAGGTGAAGTAGTGACCTCACGTCATGGGACACCCTGTATAATAAACATAATTTGGTATAATTGAGTTTTGTGCCAAATACTACGCAAATTCAAAAACTCTTGAGACATCACTACATATTTGTATGAGGACACTGTTACAGTGTGTGGTGTGGCTATCTCAAGGTCACACTCCTGGTGATGTATGCTTTCTTGTCACCAATTGAGGTGCAGTTAGCTTTTATGAATATTTAGGTTATTCTAAATTTCCAAAAATAACATTAAATATTAACTTGATTAACCCAAAAAATAATATAGTTGTTTAAATGGATACCAGAAAATATCTTCTTTCTCTATTCTTCATTATGATAATTCTGATTTACTAGGTATTGGCGTGCGGTCTTGAACTGCATGGTAAATTGGCTCCAGCTGGTGTGCAACCTTTACACCAAAGATTATTGGAACGGTTTGCCCAATTGAGGCAAAGTTTGGGCTCAATCAGCAGGTTAAAACGGCAGCAATCCGAAAGTATTGTAAAGTAAGTAAAATTTGAAGTTTTGTGAATATTTTTAAATTGATGTTTTCATGCTTAGCACTCCCCTACCTCCGCTGCCAATTGATAAGTTCCACTTAACTGCAGAGAATCACAGTAATAGATCGTCAGGTTCTAGTGGGGTGTATGGACAATTATACGAGCATCAAGTTTTAGAGAACGATGACATTTACACTAAACCAATGGTATTTAAACGTAACAATAGTCGTGTATATAGAGTGCATGCTAAAAAAGCATGCAGTGACTGGGAAATATTCTAATGTAAATAACTCTGCATGACATTTAAAATTCTATTATTTATTTAAGCTATAATGTCTTTCAGTCTTACATTTTTGATGTTTTTCATCTTTCCTAATTGTACTAACAATATATGTTAATGTTAACAATAAAATATTTTTACTAACTTTACTTTTCATTTAAAAGGCTTTGTTACAATGTCGGCTACTTAACTCTCTTAAATTCATGCAACTCAAAACTTTTTGTTCCTAGGAATTTTTAGATCGCTTGGGGCCTAGTCGTGACAATTTAACACTGCCAATGATGACAAATACAGCACCTCCAATACCTCAACGGGAGAATAGGCCTCGCTCGCAAGGTTTTAGTACTACTCCCACCAATCCTGTAGATTCAGCTCGGACTCCTACTAGAGGAAGTGTAGATTATTCCAGTTTGCCACCAATGAAATCACGGTAAGGAATATCAAATTTCTTTAGCATTCAGTAATATTGTACATTGAACAGTAGTGTGAAAGAGTCCTATAACAGCAAATCTTGTAATTGCAATTTTTTACAAATTTGCAGCAGACATTGTTGCGCGAATCCTTTAATCAGTAACCTATTATTCCGGAAAATAATGAGGTGTCTAGAAATTACTTAAAGTCTATTTAAAATTCATTTGTATGTGAAATACCTTTTGTGTTATAATTATATATACCCTGCACTAAATTTAAGACAATTATATGAGATTTACGTGTAATCAAAGTTGCGCCATGTCCTCGCAGAAGAAACAGATTAAATTATTCGAATTCAAATCGGTACGCAATTATTTTCTATCGTAACCAAGAAGCTTCCGTCCATGAAATCTTTAATAAAGTGCTTTGTGATCAATCAAATAATTAGGAAGTATGCCGAAATTGGAAAAATTGAAGATAAACCCCATATTGGTTAACCAGAAATAACCTATTAGAGATGATACTGTGTCGAGAAGAACCAGTCTGTCTGACAGCATCCTCAATTCTACAAAACTGACCAAATTCCGAAAAACATCGATGCGGTGCGTGAACTGATACTGCAAGTTCGTCATGTGACTTATCGTGAGATTGAGGTATCCTGGGACATTAGTGGGACCTGCATACATTCAATATTGCATGAACATTCGGCCGTGAGAAAGATTTGTTCGCGTTGGATCCCACATAATTTGACAATCGTTCAAAAACAAGCTCGTGTCAATTGTCCGAAAGAAATGTTCAAAAAATTCGATCGCGGTGCTTCAAAACATGTGTATGTCATCGTGACAGGTGACGAATCGTGGATCTACGCGTATGAGCCCGAAAGTGAACAGCAGTCGACTGTATGGGTCTTCCAAGACGAGCGAAACTCAACAAAAGTCGTTTGTGCTCGAAGCACTTCGAAGCAAATGGTCGTCTGTTTTTTCGAAAAAACTGGACATGTCTCAACCGTATCATTGGTGCAACGTACGGTCAATTCTGAATGGTACACAACCATTTGTTTGCCATAAGTCTTCGGAGAAATAAGGGATACCAACCGCCGAAGACGGATCATTCTTCACTACGACAATGCGAGCTCTCACACATCGGCTCGAATAAGTGACTTTTGAGCATTCAAAACGTCGATTTGATGAGTCATCCGCCGTATTGTCCTGATGTGGCACCCAATGACTTCTTTTTATTCCCGAACACCAAAAATAAATTGCGAGGTCAAAGTTTTTCGACACCTGAAGAAGCGGTTGATGCGTTAAAAATGCATGTTTTGGAATACCTCAATTGGAAACATAATTATCCAACCATCAGTTTATAGATAAAGAATAATGTTGACGACGACCCCTTTCTGGTTGAAATTACATTTTTCCGAATCTCCGGCGTACAACCAAAAATTTATTTATGAATTAAATATAATCGGAACGGACATATCTGTAATGTTCATATCAACGCCGCTGATAGTTCGAACTGCGCTGCATCAGCTGTATTCTGCATGCGGAAGATAACCTCCAATCGCGTCGAAATATCTCCAGGGTCTCCTTTATTTGCATTAACGACAGATAACTTCGGCCGTATCGTATTCGGTTAAATAAATTGAAATGACTTAGAAATAAAACAATAGGATTTTGATGTTTCCGTGCTAACCTAAAGATGTAAAACTGGCGATAGGAACTTTCTCAAAAAGATTAGCACAAACATCGGAATAACTTCCTGGAATTCGTATCACTACTATCGATATCTAAAATTCCGCAATCGCGATCTTGAAGATTAAATTGGGAAACTTCCCAAGCCTTAGAACGATTTCTAAAATAATTCAAGAACACGTGCCCTTTCTATGAGAACTCAAAAATAGTGAATGCCACACGGAAATATCAAACCTGAAATATATAGTTGGCGTAGAGCTAGAAACCACCTGATTATCTTCCCAGATAATAATAGACCGAGAATTGAGTACGCCAGGTGATCCGGGTACCGACCGGCGCCAAGTTGGGTCCGGGCGAACGGGTGGGAAATTGGTTACCGGGTATGTAAAAGCGGGCGACCAGGCAGTACATGCGAAATTGGATACTGGAAGAATGGAAGGAATACAGCTCTGCAGAAAGCTAACGATGGCAACATGGAACATTAGGGGATGGTTGCAAATAGGAAAGCTAAGAATAGTGGAGAAAGAATTGTTACGTGAAAACATGAATATATGTGGCATTGCGGAAACCCATGGTGAAGATAATGGACATTTTAATACGATAGATCATGTAGTCTACACATCCAGCTCAAACAGAGGCAGAAACGGAGTTGCAATAATGATAAATAAAAGCTTAAAAAAATACGTTGAAGGATACCTACCTATTAACGATCGATTAATACAAGTGACCCTTACAGCTAAACCCACAAAATTACACATAATACAAACATATATGCCCACAACAGAGGCATCAGAAGAAGAAATAGAAGAGGCATACGCAGAAATCGAGGAAACTGTATCGAACATAGCACAAAAGGATATAGTGATTATAATGTGGGACTTCAACGCCAAAGAAGGGGATATGAGAGAAGATCAACACATCCGACACGTATTGGGAAAATACTGCCTTAGGGAGCGAAATAGTAGAGGAGATCGGTTAATAGAATTTACAATAAATAATAACCTCACTATTACAAACACGTGCGTAGACTATCTACGTGGACCTCACCAAATGGAATGTACAAAAATCAGATAGATTATATCCTGATACGAAGGAGATGGAGAACGTTAAATCACAAATACCAAAGCAAAACGTGGAGCGGAATGTGGATCAGGCCACAAACTACTACAAACCAATCTAATCGTAAAATTGCGTAGAACAACATCGCGACAAACTAATAAAATAAATACTCCAGATTCGGAGAAACTACAAGACGTTATGAGAGGAGACGGAAAAACCACCAATCACAGAGGATACAGACAAATCGTGGAAAAATATAAAAAGCTGGATATATCAATCCGTAGACAAGTGTACACCTAAGAAATAAATAATTAAGCACAAACACTGGATTACAAAAGAAACTGAAGCTATAATTGAAGAAAGACTTAAGTTAAACTATCAAACATGACACACGAGGAAAAGAACAGAAGGATGCGACAACTGAACAAAGACATCAAAAAAGCATGCAGACGTGACGAAAACGTAAACATATTCGCGACATACGAGGTCTGATCAAAATGTATCCAGAATGGCTTTATTTACAAAGAAATTACAAGCATTATGAAATTAATATTTAATCGCCTTCAAAGTAATCCCTTCCGAAATCACACACTTAATCTAGGGTTGCTGCCATTGCTTGAAACATTTTGTAATTTGTTCTTCTGAAATAGCGAGCAGCTGCTTCGTCGTGTTCTGCTGTATCTCCTCAATGTGTTGAAATCTTTTTCCTTTCAAATGGAATTTGATTTTCGGGAATATAAAAAAGTCGCTGGGAGCAAGGCCTGGCGAATAGGGTGGCTGATGGACCTGTGGAATACCGTGCTTAGCAAGAAACTGCTGCACAAGTTGCGATGCGTGGGCAGGGGCAATGGCATAATGCAATTGCCACTCGCTATTCTCATGCATGTCCGGCTTCTTACGACGAACTGCGTCCCTCAAACGTCGCAGAACTCGGCAGTAATACTCCTTGTTGATTGTCTGGCCCGATGGAGCGTATTCATGATGCACAATTCCCTGGTGGTGGAAAAAACAGTCAGCATCGTCATTGCAAACTTATGAAACCATTCTGGATACATTTTGATCAGACCTCGTATGTATAGAACTCGAACGTTACGCGAATCGATGTGAATCGAGAGACCTATATAGAACAGTCCGATACCTCGCAAGAGATTTTAAACCTCAAACACTAATGATTGACGACGAAAATGGAAAAACTACAACAAACACTGAAGAAGTAGCAGAAGTATGGAGATTATAGTGTCAAAACCTTTATAAAGATGATGCACACGCACCTCTGGGAAATGACAAATGCAAATGTAACTGTAACCTATGAAAAAGAACCCGATATTCTAAGGGTAGAAGTAGAGAGAGCAATAAAAAAACTTAATGGCAATAAATCCGCAGGCCAAGATAAAATCACAGCAGAAACGTTGAAAGCAATGGGAGAAATAAGTGCAGAGATATTACACTCCTTACGCCAGAAGATATGGGAAACAGAGACGTGACCAACAGAATGGTGTGAATCAATATTAGTCCCTATTTACAAAAAGGGTTCGCCAAGAGACTGTGGAAATTACAAAACAATTGCGCTTATATTGTATGCAAGTAAAATTCTACTGACAGTCATAAATGAAAGATTAAAACCCGTGCTCTTACCAAACATTTCAGATGAACAGGCTGGATTTATGCCTGGAAGGGGAACAAGAGAACAAGTACTGAACGTAGGGCAAATCATTGAAAAAGCCAGAGAGCTCAACACTAAAGTTTATATATGTTTTATTGACTACATAAAGGCCTTTGACAGAGTAAAATGGGAAAAACTCTGGCGAATACTAGAAGTAATGGGAACGCCACAACACCTAATTAATTTGATACGCAGTTTATACGGGAACAACTCAGCAAGAGTAAAGATAGAAAATACACTATCGAAATCAATGAAAGTAGAAGTTGGAATACGACAGGGCTGTATAATGTCACCAATACTATTTAATATACATATATAGTGAATATGTAATGCGAGAAGTAATGGAGGAATGGACAGATGGGATAGCAATAGGTGGAAGAAAGATCAATAATCTTAGGTACGCCGTACAACAATAATTGCGGCAGACGAAGAAGATTTACAAACGGTTATGGATAAAGTGATAAGAATAAGTAAAGACTTTGGCCTTGAGGTTAACAGAAGCAAAACAAAGGTCATGATAATAGACAGACCTAACGAAAACCTACCTAGACCACCCATCATAGCTGGTTTTGAAGTAATAATGAGCTTCACATTCCTAGGACCGATAATAACGGACACGGGAAATTGCGAAAACGAAGAATAGCCATGGCAATAGATGCAACCACGAAATTGACTAAAATATGGAAAGCCACTGCGACATCAAAGCAAACCAAACTCAAGCTGGCTTCTACATTAGTATTTCCAATTGCAACGTACTGCGCGGAAACGTGGACAATAAAGAAGAATGATATGAAAAGAATTGATGCGTTTGAAATGTAGGTATACCGCAGAATTCTAAGGATCTCATGGACTCAACACCGTACAAATCAGTCCGTAATAGCAGAGGTCAACGTTCAAACACGGCTATCCACCAGAATTAAAGAATCCTATCTGAAGTACTTTGGGCACATAGCGAGACGAACCAATGACATGGAAAAACTAATTGTGGAAGGCAAAGTCATTGGAAGACGACCAAGAGGAAGATCGCCCAACCGTTGGATAGATCAGATTAAACCAATAACAGGTCTTGGGGTACATGAAGCCACCCAATTAGCCCAAGACAGAACATAGTGGAAAACAACCATAAAGAGAAGATTACATTAGATAGTGTCATCATACCCTTATAGGGCAAAGGACTGAGGAGAGAGAGTGGTTAAACCGTCTTAAGATGGTACCTGAAGATAAGCGCATTACAAGCAACTTATCTAAACGAGCCCGACTGAGTCAAAATTTTAACTCATTTTCAGTTGTAATTGTATTTAGAGAATGAAATCAATAAACGTTTTCATACAAATGGACGAAACGAAATTCAAGCAAGGCCAAAATTGAATTAACCAAAAGCATAAAATATGCAATCCAAAATGCTATCCGAAAAATTAAACAACAAACAACTAGGCGTAAGGAGTCGCACGTTACAATACATTGAAGTATTTGCAGAATAAGATGTTGACTAGTGACGAAGATTTGTTTGAAGAAGGAAACTTTACTTTCCTGGATGACAATACACCTGCCATAGAGCTGCAAAATTTATTCAATCTTGGATATCAGCCTATAAAATCGGAGTGGCCGCCACAATCCCCAGACCTTAATCCCATGGAAAACAAGTGGCAAATGATAGCTAACATTTAGAAATAAACGACAATAGAAATTGATTTAGTGGAAGCCCATTTGACTGTGTCTCCAAGAAATAACTTGGAAAACTGGTAAGTTCGATGACAAATAAGTGAAAATTAGTCATCAAGAACAAGAGCTGGTCGATAAAATATTAAATTATTCTAATAATAGTCAGTTTTGTTGTATACCTACGTTTTAACTTAAATTAAAATAATAAACTGAAAAAAATTGTGCATAAATGTTTTATTTTAAGTTTTTCCTTAACAAACAAAAATTTAATCTGTTAGCCTTACTATATTACTGTGTTTGAATATACGTGTGGCTATGTACATTGAATGATTAAAAAAAACTTAAAAATACCTTTTTGGTACAAGTTTTCCTCAATTTCTCAGGTTATGCAGGACTTTTCACACCACTGTACATTGTGCACAGTGCTCGAACTCCATTATTGATGTACATGTGTTGTACTAATACTAGCCGCCAAATCGCTACAAAACGTAGGTATATAGCTAAGTTCGTCAAGATATCTTTAACAGTTTCAATCGAATTAGTTGGCTAGTATTAGTACAAAAAACCGTGTATAGTAGAAATGGTCATACAAGTACGGGCTAAGGCAAATACTCTATTGAAATTAGGGTGTTGTAATTGACAAAACAGAAGAAAACAAAATAAATCGCAATATAAATAGAATGCATGGTAATCCTATTTATACAAGTTTTTTAGTAATAGTATACATATTCTATAATTTTCATAAATAATGTACATAAGTAGAACATAAAATAGCATTTAAATAATATAAGAAGATTAGGAAAATTTATAAAAACAATCGAGGAAAATTAATTAATTTAGATGGCTGTAATGATCGCATAGTGGACGTCTCTGCTCTCATATACAGAGTGGATGATATTTGACGCGCACGAAAGATACGAAGTCACTTAAATTAGGTCAAGGCTATGTAATTTACCGCTGAGCAATAATCCAAAAAGAAAGTTCACGTATCGTGTTTCGTCTTTGACAAGACAAAAAACTGAATTATATAATAAAACTTTAGAAAGTTAGAAACACTTTTTTTGCTGACTTTTAATGTCTTTTATTACTAATTAATTAAAAAAATTTAAAACATTTATTTTCTTAGAACCATAATTAGGTTCATATATGACTGCCATATTAGACTTTTGAGAAGCTTGTTAGCAAACTTTACAAAAATTCCATAAAAGTATCATTTTATAACTGACTTCAATATTTATTACTTGATTTAAAAGAAAGGGTAAAAAGATAGCAAATAATGAGGTTAGTTATGCCTATGTCTTGCATCAGTTGTTTTTTTTCATGACAATACAGGGTGTCCCAAAACTCCTGGGACATAGAGCTACCACGTATTCTAGAGGTCAAAAGAAGTCGATTGGACCCAACTTTATCATATACCAAAATGTACCGTTTGCCCGTGAGAGGAGTTCAAAGTTTACTTAAAAAATCACATTTTTGTATGCTGTTCAGAAACGTGTGAACCAATTTTAATGAAATTTGGTACCTGGGCACTACAAAGGAAGCCACTAGTTTCAGTAACGAAAGAAACCCAAAGAAAATTGGAGAAGGGTTAAAACCACCCCCACCCCCAGATAAATTTGTTCAGAATTTTTTTAAGGATGATAATACGATTCTATGTTTTTTTAAGGTGAAGACTTATTCATTAGCTTCATTTTTTGACTCTTGTAAAAACTCCGTAATTCGTATAGTTTCGAAGAAAAAAAATGTTTACTCAAACACTGATAACCGATATTATTATTGCAGGTTTAATAGTATTACAAAATTTAGTTGGCCGTAGACACAAAAATAAAACTTTTTTACAACAAATGTTCAATGTGACCTCCACCTTCATTGATGCAGAGGTCAACACGACGTCAAAAATTGAAATGCACCCTTCTTAAAACATCGTCGTTTTCTCGTAGTTCGTTTACACCATTTTGAATTCTGTCCCACAGTTGTTCAGCATTATTAATTTGTACCTCGTATACTTTTGTTTTTAACGCTCCCCATATGAAGAAGTCACAAGGATTTAAATCTGGAGACCGCGGTGGCCATTGAATGGGTGCTTCTTGTCCCCTACCAATCCATCTACCTGCAAATTGTTCATTTAGATATTCTCTTGCGGCACGTGCAAAATGAGGTGGTGCACCGTCGTGCATGAAAAACATGTTTTGACGCAAATTAAGGGGCACGTCTTCTAATAACTCTGGCAAAGTTTCTTGGAGAAAAAGAAGGTAACTAGCGCCATCCAGACGATCAGGCAATTGGAACTGTCCAACCAAAAAATTGTCGATAATTCCGACCCAGACATTAATTTTAAATTCTCGTTGATAATGTCTAGCTTTAACAGCATGTGGATTTTCAACAGTAATTACATAAGTGGTGATAATTTTAACTAGATGCACGAATCTTTGTTGCTATAGAAATCTCACGAGTGGACGAAGTCCACGAGTGGGATTTCTTAATAGCAACAAATATGAGTGCTAATCTAGTTAAAATTATCAAAAAAAAATTATTACCACGAATGTAATTCGGCGTGATTATTTTTTAAACTATGTCGCAAAATGTTAAACAATTATTTAAGTATTTTATTAAACAATTAAGAATATTTACAACTGTTGTTTGTAATGGTGCAATTATTGTAGGTAATTGTACAATTTCCTTGAGATGAAGAGGATGAAACAGTGTCTCCTCTTAAGTTGTTGATTACAGTTGCGTGATGCTCTTCGTCAAGTTGTAGGTAGGGTTTGATGGAACTTGCAGATGAGTGTCCTGTTATTTTTAACAACTGCTGCTCACCTACTCCACTTTTAGCTAGTTGTGTTACAGCAGAAGAACGATGTGAATGGTTTGTAATTTTTATTTTGTTAGGATTCAAGCCAATCTTTTTGGCCGCTTGTTTTGTCCATTTTCCTATTTCGTTTTGTCCTACCGGGAGATTTTTATACCACCCCTTAGATAAAG